>PVKV010029624.1:0-23347 GCA_004027835.1 Alouatta palliata | reverse complement strand
AGGTACACCTATCAAACGTAGATTAGGTCTTTTCACATAGTCCCATATTTCTTGGAGACTTTGCTCATTCCTTTTTACCCTTTTTTCTCTAATCTTGTCTTCTCGTTTTATTTCATTAAGTTGGTCTTCGACCTCTGAAATCCTTTCTTCTGCTTGATCAATTCGACTGTTTAGACTTGTGCATACTTCGCGAAGTTCTCGTATTGTGTTTTTCAGCTCCAGTAATTCACTTATATTCCTTTCTAAATTGTTCATTCTCATTAACATTTCGTTAAACCTTTTTTCAAGGTTCTTAGTTTCCTTGCATTGGGCTAGAACATGTTCTTTTAGCTCACAGAAGTTTCTCATCATCCACCTTCTGAAGCCTGATTCCGCTGATTCCTCACATTTATTCTCGATCAGGCGTTGTTCAATTGGTAATGAGGAACTGCATTCCTCTGTAGGAGGAAAGGTATTCTGATTTCGGGTGTTTTCAGCCTTTTTGCGCTGGTTTCTTCCCATCTTTGTGGCTTTATCCACCTGTCGTCTGTGTAATTGCTGACTTTCAGATTAGGTCTCTGAGTGGAGTCCGCCCAGCTTGTTGGTGGTAAAGTTTTTTCTGTTTCTTAGTTTTCCTTCGGCAAACGCCCCTCCCCCACAGAGCTGGCTCTTACCCAGTTCAGCTGTACTTGCTGTGAAACTCTCAATCCTCAGCAGTTCCAACTGCTGTTTTATTTTTTGTGTGGGGGGGTGGATCAGCCTTCCCCCGCGGCGACCCACTACGCTGGCTGAAACAACGGCGTTGAGATTCGTGGCGCTTTTCTGCCCGGGAATCTCCCGATCTGAAGTGAGGGAATCTCCCTCACTTCAGTCCGCTTTTCAATCAGCTGAATGGGAGAGACTGCCTTCCCGGAGCTCCAAACGCCAACTAAAAGGGCACTCAGTCCCATATATTCCGGACTGAGAACTGCCGCGCCAGGGCGGCTGCAAAACGGCTGCACCAGCCAAAAGAGTCGCGCTGGCGACCCGTGGGGCCCCTCCGCCAGGAATCTCTTGGTCCTTGGGCAATAAAAATTCGTCTGAAAATGTGGCGTCCACTCACTGTTTGCGCTTTCAGTGGGAGCTACAATCCTGAGCTGCTGCTAATAGGCCATCTTGGATCTCTCTCCCTTTCTGATTTTTTGAGGTAGGTGTTTAGTGCTGTAAACTTGCCTCTTTATAGTTATTTGCTGCTTCGCAGAGATTCTGTTACTCTGTTTTCATTTATTTCAAAGAATTTTTTGATTTCTGCCTTAATTTCTTTGTTTACCCAAAAGTCATTCATGAATAAGTTGTTTAATTTCCATGTAATTGTGTAGTTCTGAGAGATCTTCATTGTATTGATTTTTATTTTTATTCTACTGTGGTCTGAGAGTATGGTTGGTATGATTTTGATTTTTTTGAATTCATTGAGATATGTTTTGTGGCTGAGCATATGGTTGATCTTGTATCTTCCATGTGCAGACGAGAAGAGTATATGTTCAGTGGTTGTTGGATGGAGTGGTCTGCAGATGTCTTTTAGGTCCAATTCATCATGTGTTGAATTTAAGTTTAGAATTTCATTGTTAATTTTCTGCCTCAGTGATCAGGCTAATGCTGTCAATGGGCTATTGAAATCTCCCATTATTATGTATGGTTGTTTAAGTCTTTTTCTAGGTCTAGAAGAATTTGTTTGTTTGTTTTGAGACAAGGTCTCACTTCCATTGCCCAAACTGGAGTGCAGTGGTGCAGTTTTGGCTCTGACCTCCTGGGTTCAGGTGATTCTCCCACCTCAGCTTCCTGAGTAGCTGGGACTACAGGCTTGTGCCACTACGCCTGGCTAATTTTTTTTATTTTTAGTAGACCTGGGTTTTCTCCATGTTGTCCAGGCTGAACTCGAACTGCTGGACTCAAGCGATTAGCTTGCC
Organism: Alouatta palliata; assembly: GCA_004027835.1. NCBI lineage: Eukaryota > Metazoa > Chordata > Mammalia > Primates > Atelidae > Alouatta > Alouatta palliata. Next base: position 21,422 of record PVKV010029624.1, on the reverse strand, counting down.
TTAGCCTCCCACAGGAGGCTCCTCCCCATGTCCTTAGCCCATTTTTTGATGGGATTATTATTATTTTTTAATTTTTTATATCCATAGTTTATTGGGAAACAGGTGGTGTTTGGTTACATAAATAAGTTCTTCAGTGGTGATTTGTGAGAGTTTGGTGCACCCATTACCCGAGCAGTATACACTGTACCCAATTTGTAGTCTTTTATCCCTTACACCCTTCCCACCCTTTCCCCGAGTCCCCGAAGTCCACTGTGGCAATCTTATGCCTTTACATACTCATAGCTTAGCTCCCACATATCAGTGAGAACATGTTTGTTTTTCTATTTCTGAGTTATTTCACATACGATAATAGTCTCCAGTCTCCTCCAGGTTGCTGTGAATGCCATTAATTAATTCCTTTTTATGGCTTAATATTACATCATGTGTATGTATGTGTGTGTGTATATATATACACACACACATACGTACATATATATATAATAAACACATATACAGTTTCTTTATCCAGTTGTTGATTGATGGGCATTTGGATTGGTTTCACATGTTTGCAATTGTGAAGTGTGCTGCTATAAACGTGTGTGCAAGTATCTTTTTCATATGATGACTTCATTTTCTTCTGTGTAGATACCCAGGAGTGGGATTGCTGGATCAAATGGTAGCTCTACTTTTAATTCTTTTAAGGAATCTCCACACTGTTTTCCATAGTGGTTGTACTAGTTATATTCCCACCAGCAGTGTAGAAGTGTTCCCTGTTCATGCATGCCAACATCTTTTATTTTTTGATTTTTTGATAATGGCTATTCTGCAGAAGTAAGGTGGTATTGCATTTTGGTTTTGATTTGCATTTCTTTATCATTAGTGATGTTGAGCATTTTTTCATATGTTCACCATTTGTATATGTTGTTTTGAGAACTCTCTATTCATGTCCTTAGCCCATTTTTTAATGGGATTGTTTTTTTTACTTGTTAATTTGTTTGTAGATTCTGAATATTAATTCTTTGTCAGATGTATAGATTGTGAAGATTTACTCCCACTCTGTGGGTTTTTTGTTTATTCTGCTAACTATTCCTTTTGTCTTGCAAAAGCTCTTTAGTTTAATTAATCCCAGCTATTTATCTTTGTTTTTATTGCATTTGCTTTTGGGTTCTTGGTCGTGAAATCCTTGCCTAAGTCAATGTCTAGAAGGGTTTTTTCTAATGTTATCTTCCAGAATTTTTTAGTTTCAGGTCTTAGATTGCTAATAATTTATAGGTTTGGTCGCTTTACGTAATCCTGTATTTCTTAAAGACTTGGTTTAATTTTAAAAGTTCTTTTTCTTCTATTTTTGTGTGATTGCATTAGTTCAAAAGATCAGTCTTCATCCCTTTCTTCCTTCTTTCCTTTTGTTCATCTGTTTTGCAGTGATGTGATCACGGCTTATTGCAGCCTTGAACTTCCAGCCTCCAATCCTTTCACTCCAGCCTCCCAAGTAGCTAGAACTACAGGTGCAAGCCACCATGCCCAGCTAATTTTTAGATTTCTTTGTAAAGACACAGTCTCTGTATGTTTTCCAGGGTGGTCTGAAGCTCCTTGGCTCAAATAGTCTTCCTGCTTTAGCCTCCTAAAGTGTTGGGATGATAGGCATGAATCACCATGCCTGGCCTGAAATTCTTTCTTTTGCTTGGTCTAGTCTATTGATAAAACTTTCAGTTATATTTTGAAACTCCTTAAGTGACCCTTTCTTAATTCCAGAGGCTCTGATTTCTTTTAAAGATGTTTACCTCTTCTTTTATTTCCTGGATTTCCTTTGAAGTTTCTTAGTATTGATTTCCAATCTTGTCTTGGATCTCTTTGAGCTTCCTTGCAACCTATGGTTTGAATTCTTTATCTGTCATTTCTGAGTTTCCTTTTTGTTTGGGAACCAAACCAGACCAGAGCTAGTGTGATGCTTTTGTGGTGGCACTACATTCAGATTTTTCATGGTACCAGAATTCTTGCACTGATTTCTTCCCATTTGGAGACACTGGCACTGCTAATTTGTGTGATTATTTTCATAATGGTAGGATTTTTTCCGTCTTTCCTTATAATGTTGTGTTTTCTTCTTCTCCTTTCCCCTTCTCCTTAGGGGGTGTGACTGAAAATAATGCTGTGTAGAGTCTTTTGGCTTTGTTTTTATAATCCTATGCACTTCAGTTGGCAGTTTTTATATTGGGCTGTGTAGTTTGGCCTATAAGCCAGTAGAAGGCACTTATGGGTAAGAGCCAGATGTTGTCAATGTGACTGGGTATATATTTGATCTTTGTTTGCTGGGAGCAGCTTTCTGTTCCCTCAGGCAGTGGACTGATTTGTGGAGTGTACAGTGGTCTGAGGGGGCATAGGGCAAGATGTGCAGGGCTGGACTGGGCAGGTTCACCTCCAGGTCCTCCAGTGGCAAGCACAAGTATCAGTGCATAGGGAGAATCCAGTGGGTAGTCACCAAGCAGCCAGAGGTGTGCCTGGGTATGGAGTTGGGAGACCTCCTTGGCTCTAAGTTCTCTGCACAGGTATGGGCAGCAACTTAAACTCCTAATCCAGAAGAGTAGATGCTTTTGATGACTGGACATCTGCCTGGGCATGAAGCAGAGAGGGTCCCCCTCGTACCCCACCACCACTGTCTGCAGAGGAGGGTAGGGGTGATGTAGGCTGCGGAACCAGGCAAGCAGGTGCTCTGAATGCCTGGACATCTGCCTGGGCATGAAGCAGGGAGGGCCTCCTTGTACCCGGATCTCTTCATAGGAAGAGTGGCATGGCCCAAGATGCCAATTTGGGCAAATAGGTACTTTGAATATCTGGAGATCTGCTTGGGCAATAGAGTGGAAGGGCCCCGCTGTACCATAATCTATGTACAGAAGGATAGAGCAGTTTAGGCTGCTGATCCAGGTGAATGGGTTCTCTGAATGCCTGGAGATCTGAGTGTGAAGCAGAGAGGGCCTCCCTACATTAGGATCTCTGCACAGGAAGGGTGAGGCAGGTCAGGCTGCTGATGCTCTGAATGCCTGAAGATTTGTCTGGGCATGGAGCAGAGAGGGCCTCCCTGCATAGAATCTCTGCATAGGAAAAGTGCGGCAACTCAATCTGCTAGTCCATGTGAGCAGGTGCATCAGATGCCTGGGTATCTGTCTCCATGTGGAGTGGAGAGGGCCCCAATGTACCACACCCTATGCACAGGAAGGGTAAGGCAGCTGAGACTACAGATGCAGGTGAGGGGATGCTCTGAATACCTCTAGATCTGCCTGCATGGAGCAGAGAGGCTTCCGCTGTGCCATGATCTGTATCCATGAAGGGTGAGGTCATTAAGCCTGCTTCTCCAGGCAAACAGGTGCTCCAAATGCCGGGATTTTTGCCAGGGAGTAGAGCGGAGAGTGCTCTGCTGCACCACATTCTCAGGGGAACAGGCCGTGGCAACCAGCCATGACATATGCAGACCATTTCCAGGTTGCCAAGCTTGTTCTGGCTCCAAGTCTGGTTGTCCAGGAGAAACTACAGCTGTAGCAGCTCTCCTCTCCTCCTAGACCTGCAGTGGAGGAGAGCACAATCCCAGCACCTTCTGCTGAGCCACTAACTACAGTCTGGCTGTGGAGACCCCTGTCTTGCTCCAGAGCCAGATGCCTATGTGGCCATGCTGCTGGGCTTCCAAAGAATGGTTGACTTGTATGCACCCACATTTAAAATGGCATCCTGCTCTCTTTCCTGGGTCTGGGAAAATGCCTGTAGCTTTTCCCAGACCCAGGAAAGTGAGTCACAGAGGGAGGCTTTCTGACTGTCTTGTATACGTGGGCTTCCCTCACTTTTATCAACTGGATGCCATCATAGCGGCTGTTTGTGTTTGTGTGTCTTCCTTGGATCTGGGGTGTCTGTAATGATTCTAGTGGATTCCTGTGTTTTCTCTCTTGAATTAAAGCTCTCAGAGTTGTCCTTTGTGTGCACTATTTTGTTATTTCCAAGTGATTGAGGCCCACTAAAAGCCTCTAATCTGCCATCTTGAAAATAAAAAAGGATTTAGGATATTCCATTATCTTAATTGAAAAAGCAGTGGCAGAGTTTGAGAGGACTGACTTCAATTTTAAAAGTTCTACTGTAGGTAAGATACATCAAGCAGTATCCCATGCTATAGATAAATCTTTTGGGAAGGAAGAATTAATTGATGTGGCAAACTTCATTATTATTTTAAGAAATTTTCACAGCTACCCCAACCTTTTGCTACCACCACCCTTATCAGGCAGAAGCTATTAACATAGAGGCAAGACTCTCCACCAGCAAAAAGATTTTGACTCGTTGTAGGCTCAGATAATCATTAGCATTTTTAGCAATAAAGTGTTTAAAATCTTTATTTTTAATTTTTATGGGTATATAGTAGGTATATATATTGGGTATATGAGATATTTTGATACAGGCATATAATGCATAATAATCATCAGGGCATAGTGAGTATCCTTCACCTCAAACATTATTTTTAAATTAAGATATGTACATTGTTTTTTCAGACATAATGCAATTGTGCACTTAATAGACTACAGTATAATGTAAACATTGATATGCCTTGGGAGAACAAACATTTTTGTGTTATTTGCTTTTTTGTGATATTTGCTTTATTGTTGTGGTCTGTAACTGAACCTGCAATATCTCTGAGATATGCCTATATGTCTTTCCTGTGACTACTTTTAGTATTCTTTCTCACAGATGTTCAGCAATTTGATCATAGTATATCTTGGCACTCTCTCTCTCTCTCTCTCTCTGTCTCTCTCTCTCTTTCTCTCGTGTTTATCTTTTCAAATTTGTTCAGTTTGATGCATCTGTGTGGGTTTATGGTTTACATAAAATTTGGAAAATGTTTCTCCTTATTTCCCTCCTTCGTTTCCTTACTTTACTTTCCATCCCATTTCTTTCTTTTTCATATGGGACTCAGGCTTTTTGTTTCTTCCTTTTTTTTTAAATAACATTTTTTCCTTTTCAAATGATTCGTCTTTTGTGCTGCACTGTCTAATCTGCTTTTATTCTTATCAAACAACAATCTTATTTCAGATATTTTATTTTTTTTTTAGCAGATAAAGACTTGTTTTATTTTAATGACTGATCTATGTAATCACCAAGACCACTATGTATGGACAAGAAAAGGTGAGCTTTATTTCCTCGTCTCTTCCTCCTTGGACAAAGTCTTGATACTCTTCTTGGCATGGAGGCACTCTTCATGGTGCTTGCATGCTTCCTTGATCTTAGACCAGCAGGCTTCTGCCTGGTCAGTTAGGAGCATCTTGTGGGCCTCGTGTGCCTTCAGCAGGTAGATATGTTCCATGAGAATCTGCCTGTTTTTGAACACACTCCCCTTCACCTTCAGGTACAGGCTGTGATACATGTGGTGGTAAGTCTTTTTAGATTCACAGTATCTTTGAGCAGCTGGCACAGAATTCCTGTTCTCCTCATCCAGCTTACCTCCTTTGGTATTTGAGCATTGACTGTACCCTTTTTGCTTACCTATGCACATGGACCTGCCCTTCTGGCAGGCCAAGGTGTTTTTCTGGCAGTGAGCCCAGGAATGGACAGTCACAGGCTTATGGATAATCATCCCATCTTTGACCAGCTTCTGGATCTGTTGATGGAAGTTGGCATGGCTGATTTCGTTGGTCTCATTGGTGTTCAGCCAGATCTTTTTGCTACAGCAGAGGACACTAGAGGCAAGCTTCTTCTGAAGCCTTGAGCATTCTCATGGCTTTTGTTGCAGCAATGGAAGCAAATATTTTATTTTTTATCTCTTAAATTTCCATTTATCTTTCCCCCATCCTCCATTTTCTTTAACATCTGTGAGTATGTGAAAGTATATTCATAAGAGCTTTTTATAGGCTATTTATCAATTTCACCACCTCTGTTATTTCTGGGTCTGTTTTATTGAATTTTTCTCTTTATGAGTTATATGTCTAATAATTAGACATAATATAGTCTGATACTCATATGTCTAATAATCTTTGATGGATTTTTTTGACATAATTAATTTTACATTTGTGAGTATTGAATTTTGTTTTGTTGAAGAAGTTATGAACTCATTCTGGTAGGCAGTTAAGTAAGTTGTCTTGTGGTTTGGCTTGATGATTTTGAGGCTAGTTTTCAATCTTCTCTAGGGAGAATCTGGAATATCCTTTATCTTTTGGTAATATAATCTCCTTTCTAAAATAAGGCTGTTCTGGTTCTTTTCTGAATGACCTTTATATTTAGTGAGTTCTTTCAATTCTGGGCAGTGGGGAAGAGTCCCTGCATTGTGATACCTTTGGGAATTTTGCTTTTTATTGCTTCCTGGTCATTTTTTTTCCCCTCAGGAAACTTTTTGCTGGGTTTTCAAGAATGTTTTGTAAGTATCCACAGATTGGCATTTCATGGAACCCTCTAGATAGATTGCTGAACCTTTTCTCTGCATAGCTCCCTCCACTAGGTACTCTTGAATGCAATTTCCATTTGCCTTGATTCTTCACCAAACTCTAGTCTCTATTTCTTCAATTCAGCAGAATTGCTTGGTTCTTTGTGAGTTCTTCTTTTCTTGTGCTACAGTCTGACATAGTCTCTAGATCTAAAGTTTGGGTGATGGCAGGGCCCATCTTATTTCTTCTCCTTTTCTCAGGGACCTCAGTATATCCAGTTCTGGAATGCCTGATAGCCACCATCTGAAAATAGTTTCTTACATTTTGTTGAGTTTTGTAGTTATTTATAGCTGACAGATAATTCTGCACCCTGTCACCCCTGGTGGCTAAAAGCGGAAGTTCTGCAGTGTATACTTAAAACTTGAAGTTGCTTGAACTTTTGGTAGCTTTTGATGTAGCCAAATAGTACCTTCTTGTGCTGTATGACCTCGTTTCTTAAATATTGGTGTTTCCTTGGTATGGGTTTGTGTTTGGCTCTTGTTTTTTTCCTAGACATTTTCTTGATGATTTTGTCTCTTCTGAAGGTTGTAAGCTATGTGCTGATGACATCAAAAATTATATTTGTAGTTCAGATCTCTTCTGAGATTTGTAAATCCAGTTGCTTACCGGAAATCTACTTTTAGATGACTAAAATTGAGCCCATCTTGTTCCCCTCCAAACTGCTTTTTCCTGTGTTTCCCATCTTAGTAAATGGCATTACCATCCACTCATCTGCAAAAACAAAATGACTTTTTTTTGTATGGTGAACAATCAAATAGACTGTAAAATTAAAAACTTTGAAGTCAAAATACAAATGACAATGTTTATAATCTTATAAAAAGGCTAGTTTTCTTTGTATACAGATAAGATAAAGACCAAAAACCTAGTGGAAAAATGAGCAAATAACAAGGAGGTGATTTAGTTTCTTAATCATATGAAAGGATACTCAACTTCACTCATAGTAATACAAGTTAAGTCTAAACTGAGCTAATAAGTTTTCATCACAGATTGGCTAAAATTCAAATAATTTGATTAAATACCTATTGGTGGAACTGTGGGAAAGAAGGGCTCTAATACATTACTTGTTGGAGAATAAATTGGTACAAAGTCTATGGAGGACAACTTGCTGAAGTCAGTATATAGGTATATATATTTATATATCATACAATTATAGTAGGTGAAATATACCATAATGTAACTAATAATTTTAATAATTACCATATAGTTATTACAGTAGTGATCTTATGTTAGTTATACATTATTAAAATTATATTAATTTTTACATGATTATACACTTATTTGTCAGTATATCTACTTTTATATTTATGTGTGTATGAATGTATCTGTATTCTCTTGATGTCAGTTTCATTTCTGGGAATTCTACATATATACTAGCACATGTATTAATTGACATATATAAGGTTACTCATTGCAGCCTTGTTTATTGTATCAAAAGAGAATGTGGATGTCCATAAGCAAAGGACTGGGCAAGTAAGATACGCTGTATCTCTGCAACTGAATAGGATTCAGCTGTAAAAAAGAATGATGATGCTTTGCACAGGTTGAGAATCCCTAATCTGAAATGCTTGGGACCAGAAGTGTTTCAGATTTCTGATACTTTTATTTATTTGTTTTTTGTATTTTGGAATATTTGCATATATGTAATGAGATTATCTTATATCTTGGGTCTGGTACCCAAGGCCAAACATGGAATTTGTTTTCTATATACCTTATACACATAGCCTGTAGGTAATGTTATACAATATTTTAAGTAATTTTCTGCATGAAACAAAGTTTGTGTACATTGAAACATCAGAAAGGTGTCACTATCTCAGCCACCATGTGGTCAGTCTGTGGGGTTGTTTGGAATTACCATCATTTCTGTGTCTGAATACATGCTACTGATTAGCAATCATTTTCTTATACTTATTCTTGCATAAGTACTTAACTGTAAAAAGTACATCATAACATTAATACAGTGGAAAAAACATATGTTCAGGGTAATTAAGGAACACCGTAGCATTATCAGAATACCTGTATCAGCTTTTAAACAACAGCAGCAACAAACAATGGCAGGCTTTCAGTTTTCACCTGTTAATGCTGATTTCTGATTGAGAGGAACCATTTCTGCTATTTCTTTTTTCTTTTTTTGAGATAGGGTCTAACTCTGCCACCCAGGCTGGAGTGTAGTGGTGTGATTTCGACTCACTACAACCTCCGCCTCCTGGGTTCAAGTGATTCTCCTGCCTCAGCCTCTCTAGTAGCTGGGACTATAGGCACCCCTCACCACACTCAGCTAATTTTTGTATTTTTACTAGAGACAGGGTTTCACTGTCTTGGCCAGGCTGGTCTCGAACGCCTCACCTTGTGATCCACCTACCTTGGCCTCTGAAAGTGCTGGGATTACAGGTGTGAGCCACTGGCCTTTTTTATGTTTAATGACGACAAGGTTTTGCTCTTTGCCTAGGCTCGTCTCGAACTCCTGAGCTCAAGTGATCTGCCTACCTCTACCTTCCAAAGTGCTGGAAATACAGGTGTGAGCCACCGCGCCCAGCCCATTTCTGCTATTTTACCATTGGTCAATGAATGAACAACTGGAGACTCACTGTCAATGTTAAAAACTTATTTGACATCCATTTCTTCCAACTTACTGACAGACTCTGAAGGTATTTTTTTGGTGCATATAAGGAAGTCAAACATCTTTTTTTTTTTTTTTTTTTAATCTGACATACAGAATCCTTCAAAGTCACTGCCTTGTTCATCATCATTACTGAACATAGTTGCAAACTAGACGTTGTGCCAGGTATGCACAACTGTGTCTTTAGATACTGTGTTCCAGTTATTGACAGTAGCATATACAGCATTCTAAATGCTAAACTGCTTTTGGGAAAACCTTCCATGCTCATATCTCTGTTCACTGCTGCAAGCAGGCTGTTCAATAAAGTGTTTTTATATTTACTTTTTATTGTTCTGAGGATACCCTGGTCACATGGCTGAATTAATGAAGTCACATTTGGGGGAAAGTACATGGAATAAACATTATTTTTAATGAGATTTTTCAGCTAAAGGATGAGCAGAACAGTTGTGAAGGAATAACAAAATCTTTTAGTCATCATCCAGTCCTGCTTCCCTGCAGCAAACCCAAGCCACTGGTACAAAATGTTTGTGAAACCAGTCAGAAAAGATGTCCCTAGTGACCCATGCCTTTTTGTTAGTATAATAATGAACCCAGTCTTTCCCACAGAACAGCTTTACATGTAGTTTGCCTTCTGCATTAGCACCTCCCAGCACAGTTACTCTGTCCATGGTGTTCTCATTCTGTAGGGGCTGTAGTCAGCATCCTTCCAGGGCACTAACACCAAAACTGTGATGTTTCATCAGCATTATAGACGTGTTCTGCTGTCAGATTTTTGTCAGTGATGGCCTTGGCAAACTTATCAGTGAATTTCTCTGCTTCTTCATGATCAGCAGTTGCTTTATCACCACAAATCTTTAAAAATTTAACGTTGTGTCTTAAATTTCTGCAGTCAGCCTGTTGAATATTCACATTCCCTTCAATTTTCAGTTCATCATGATATATCTTTGCTTGTTCCACACTCACCATGCCATTAAGTAGTATGTTTTCTCTATGATGCTGACAGATTTACTCTTTCCGTACACATTTGAGTCTTCATTTTGGTTTTCTGCAGTTTAAAAGAAATTTTTCATTACTTTCTGTTCATTGACACCTCAGCATAGAACTTGAACAATTTATCCTTCTGTTTCTTCAGGTTGTTTAGGGTGGTCATTCCAACACCATGGGCTTTTGTAGGACATTTCCCCCACACTGCTGTCCAGTTTCTCCAGCAGCTTGACTTTTTGTGCTGGAGATAAGCATAAATGCTTCCTCTTTTTCTATCACTTACTCAGATTTTCAACATTGTCTTTATGCCACAAAACAGAGAATAAGCAAAAAAACCCACAGCAAGTAATGCACAGTCTTGTTTCTGTGTGGGACATCGTGGGAAACCTGCTGATGGTGTATCTGGCCTGAACTTGTGTCATTTTATTACTTTGTGGATATGTTTGAGTGGGAGAATCTGTGCATGCATGGAAGAGATATTTCGGAGCTAAAGGGGGCTGGGGAGGATCTTTTTTCCTTAAATTGTGTTATGTGATTACAGTTTGACTGTGACTCATTATATGAGGTCAGGTGTGGAATTTTCCATTGTGGGTATCATGTTGGTGCTCAAAAAATTTCAGGTCTTGGAGCATTTTGGATTTCAGATTTTCGGATTAGGGATGATGAACTTGTATGTAAAGATCTCTAACATAGTTTTGTCAAGTGAAAATAGTAGACAACATAACAATATTTATAAAGAAGGGTGTGTATAAAATTCTTCTCATATATTCAAAGGAGAAGAATTAAGAATATGTGTTCATATTTGTATAAAGGTTTCACAAGAAACTAATAAAAGTGATTGTTTTTTGAGGTATTGCTGGCACATGAGGAACAGGGCTTGAAAGGAGAATGTTTATTGTATATGTTTTTATATCGTGTGAATCTTCTGAGTATATTAAAATAAAATAAATTTTGTAAAATTCTAAAAATTAAAAATTTTGTAATAGGTCTTAAAGAAAATATTTTCTTTCTTCTTTCTTTTTTAAATCAGTAAACTAAAAAAGCTGAGTGAAGACAGTTTGACTAAGCAGCCTGAAGAAGTTTTTGATGTATTAGAGAAGCTTGGAGAAGGGTAAGTATAAAAAATACGAAAGCATGTAAATATTTTTAGAACTATTTAAAAAATATAGTATTAATCTTTCAACTAGAATATATTTGTATGAATTGAATAGTATTTAATAGTAATTAAATCTGGCAGGTGATATGAATTTTAAAGACTAATTTGTGCTAAATCTGGTAATAGTGTTTTTTTTTTTTTTAAGAGAAGTAGGCCATATGTATAAAGGAAAAGGAAGAAATGTGCTGTGAAATGATTTTCAAGAGGCTTGTTAGTTCATCCCTTATGGCATTCTCATTAATCCACTTTAAAGTTTTGACTTTGTTAGGCAAGTAACCATAAGCCCATCCTTATAGACCCTGGGGCTCATTTTATTTTGGAAAAGGTAACTAGTAGATATGACAAGAATAGTGAGGAAAACAGTATGCATAGGCAGAAGAATAGTTGAAAAGGTTTCAAAATAATAGTAGAGAAACATGTCTCAGTTTGAGTGGAGAGAAAGATAGGGAACATTTAAGGGAATGGCAAAATATAGAAGAATTTCCAAAATAATAAAAGGTACAAAACAGAATTAAAAGCAGCTTCGATCAGCAAGAACAAGGAAAAGGAAATAGAGAAAATAAAAAGGTAAAATAATAAGCTAAACATACGATGGAAAGAATAGACTCAAGTGTATTTTTCAGTAAATGTTAAATCTCTCATTAAAAGACAAACTGTTAGAGTAAATGAACATGCAAAACCTAGCTATATCCTGTTTATAGGAGATGCATGTAAAACAAATAATGGAAATCTAAGGCAATTTATTTATTATTAATAGAGAAGGGATCTTGCTTTGTTACCCAGGCTGATCTCCAACTCCTGGCCTCAAGTGATCCTCCTTCCTCTGCCTCCCAAATTGTTAGAATTGTAGCTGTGGTCCACTGTGCATGGCCTATAAGGATATTTCTTATAAAAAATATTATGTAAGAGATAAATATATAAATAAAAATAAAAAGAAAGTAATATTAGCAATATTTATATTAAATACAATAAAGTTTAAAAGATTTCAACTAAATAAAGAGATAGGTAGCGATATCAAAGACAGTTTATAACAAAACATGTGAGACAACATGGCAGCTAAATTTATGACAGATGACCTATTAGTGCTGTGAGGGAAATCTAATAAAAGTATAATTGTATGGGAGATTTCAATGTATTTCCTTTAGAATTGGACAGATATAATAGAAAAAAGAGAAAGAACATAGAGGGATTCAATGTTATGGTGAATAAACTTGATTTTATGGAAACGTAAATATATATATAAAGTAAAAAAATATAAAGTACCTATATGTCTGTATAACTATGCATATATATGGTCTTGCAGACCTTTTTTGGTGTATGTTCATGGACTGTTGATAAAAGTTACAAATTCTAAAAAATAGAGATTTTTACGTGGCACGTTTTCTGATTGTATTAAGCTGTTCTTGTGTTGTTATAAAAAAAAATACCTGAGGCTAGTAATTTACAAAGAAAAATTTAATTGGCCCATGGTTCTGCAGACACTCCAAAAAACACAGTGCCAGCATCTGCTTTTGGAAGGGCTTCAGGAAGGTTATAGTCATGGAAGAAGGCAAAGAGGGAGCAGATGTCTCACATGATGAGAGCAAGAGCAAGACAGGGCAGGGGAGGTGGCACACAGTTTTATTTTTGTTATTTTTAATGATTTTATTTTATTTTATGTTTTGAGACGGAGTTTTGCTCTTGTTGCCCAGGTTGGAGTGCAATGGTGTGATCTCAGTTCACCACAACCTCCGCTTCCCAGGTTCAAGTGATTGTCCTGCCTCAACCTCTTGAATAGCTGTGATTACAGGTGCCCGATGCTATGCCCAACTAATTTTCATATTTTTAGTAGAGACCAGGCTTCACAATGTTGGCCAGGCTGATCTTGATCTCCTGACCTCAGATGATCTGCCCACCTTGGCCTCCCAAAGTATTGGGTACAGGCATGAGCCACTGCACCTGGCCTGCCACACAATTTTAAACAATCGAATCTTGTGAGAACTCACTGTCTCAAGGACAGCACCAAGCCATGAGGGAACTACCCCTGTGACCCAGACATCTCCTAACAGGTTCCACCTCCAACATTGGGGATTACATTTTAACATGAGGTTTGGAGAGGACAAATATGCGAACCATATCACTGGTTATATTCACTAAATTAGAAGCAAGTAATTGTCATATGATAAAATCCACACCAACTGGAAATTAGGAAACATAATCTAAGGTAACCTGATGATTGAAGAGGATATTATAAATTATCTACAAAACAAGAAAAAGGAGAACACATTGTGCCAATGTCTGTGGAATACAGCAGAACTAATTAAGAGAAAAGTTTTAAATTCGTTCATTACTAAAGAGGAAATGCAAAAAATAAATTTAGTGCTTATTTAAATAACTTAGAAAAATTATAAAACATACCAGAAGAAACTGAAGATTGAATTAAAGAAAAAACTGAAATTAATGAAATAGAAAAAAATTAGAAATGATAAAAATGGGCCGGCGCAGTGGCTTATGCCTGTAATGCCAGCACTTTGGGAGTCTGGGGTGAATGAACCATTTGAGGTCAGGAGTTTGAAACCAGCCTGATCAATATGGTGAAACCGGTCTCTGCTCAAAAATACAAAAATTGGCTGGGCTTGGTGGCATGTGCCTGTGATCCCAGCTACTCAGAAGGCTGAGACAGGAGAATTGCTTGAATCCAGGAGGTGGAGGTTCAGTGAGCTGAGATCATGCCATTGCACTCCAGCCTGGGTGACAGAGCAACACTCTGTCTCAAAGAAAAAAAAGAAATGATAAATATGTATATATGCTTTTGAACAGATCAGTAAAATAGTTAAACCTCTTAAAGAATATGTAGACTAAAGAAAAGAGAGCAAAAATATAGAAGATTTGGAATAAAAAGGAAGATTTGCCAGTGGTAGAGAAATGATTAAATAACTGTTAATTATAAAGGTACCAACTAATAGCATATTATTTGTAGTAGCCAAAATGTGGAAACAACCCAAATGTCCATCTACTATCCCAGATGAACAAACAAAATGTGATATGTCTGTACAGTGACCTTTTTAGCTATAAAAAGGAGTGAAGTATTGATACATGTTACAGTGTAGCTGGACCTACAAAATATTATGCTAAGTGAAGAAAGCCAGATACAAAAGGTCACATATTGTATGATTTCATTTATATGAAGTATCTAGAATGGATAAATCTATAGAGACAGAAAGCAGGTTCTATATGTTTTGGAACTAAATACAGATAATTGTTACACAGCATTGTGAAGGCACCAAATGCCACTGAATTAATTGTACGCTTTAAAATGTTTAAGAGAGTAAATTTTATGTTGTGTATATTTTACCACCTCCCCTCCAGAAAGGTGCCAAGTATATTTTATACAGTGTTTAAATGACACTTACAGTTTTTTTTTTTTAATGAAGACAGTGTAACCTTAATATCAAGACCTACATGTATAATAAAATAAAACTGTAATTCAGCCTTTCTTTGTTACTCATTATGGTAACTGTTCCCACCCTGTGAGACAAGGTGGTACTCACCTGAGGGTGAATAGATGTTGCCACTTCTCTTGTCTTGGGATCCCATTATTTATTAAACTCAAGGAGCCAGTTTCACTGCTGGCAAATTTGTCATCTTTCTCCTGCACTAATAGAGCTTTCATCAATGCTGATATCCTCTGGACCGTTTTCGTAAACCTAGTTAGGAAGTGTGTAAGCATGGCACGTATAATATATATCCTTTCTAGTATCCCATTTCCTTGAGCCTTTGATCTCCTTCCTTCAGTGTATACTGAGGCTCACTTAGCATCTCACTTACTGTGGGCCACTATTGAGTCCAGGTTTCAGTTAACTGGCTGAGCAACTGTTAGGGACACCCCCAACTGTTTGAGCTAACACACTGAGTCTGGAATTTCTGGTTTTGCATCCATATCAATAAATTCTTTCTCTCTGGAAATCTTAGAATTTGTTCTCACACGTATTCTTCAGGGTTCTGATAAAAACTGGCAAAATCTTACAACTTTTTTAGTGTGAATAGTAGCTGCTTGGGTTAAATTTTATGCTTGTCTCCCTGTTGTCTATGGGAGTTGAGTATAACTTTGGGTCTGGAAGCAATGAGAAGTGGTGGTGGAGTGGTTTGGAGGACCAGTCCATTCTCCTGAAAAGTGACTGCCTCAGGAGGTAGATAGAGTCTTCAGGCATTGTAAGGTTAATTTTCTCAGACAGGAGGGCAGAGCTGCTTTTGATAGTAAGGGAGGCTTGATAGGATTTGGGGGTTCAAGGTACTCGGATTAATGAGACTCTGTCTAAATGTCCTAATACCAGTTCTCTAGGTACCTGTCTTTACTGTTATATGCCTTAACTTTAACATAACAGACCTGGTGGTGATGTGAATTCAACTTGCAATATAATTCAGCTTCCAGTAAGACTCTAGCTAGAGTTTGTTTTACAGAAATCTCAAGTCTGTTTCTGTAAAAATTAAGAAATTCAGAAGTTTTCTGATTCTCTCAGTCTTGAGCTGGACATTTAAGCCTTTAGCTTGTTAATGTTTGTTCTGTAACTTTTCAAGTGCAGAGGCAGCAGCCCATTCTATAGTCCTTGTACTCTATTTTCACCAAGCATTGTATTGATACTGCTACTTGGTCTTTCAAAGCTTTGCTTAGTCTCCAGGCAACTAAGGGTGGTAATTTAAATAACTGCTTTGCCACTGAATGCCATAGACCGACAGTATTCTATTTGTCACTTGTATTGAAGTCGTTACTGTCTGCACATCTATATTAGTCTGTTTTCACGCTGCTGATAAATACATATCTGAGACTGGGCAATTTACAAAAGAAAGAGGTTTAATAGACTTAACAGTTCCATGTGGCTAGGGCGGCCTTACAATCATGGCAGAAGGCAAAGAAGAGCAGGTCATATCTTACATGGATGGCAGCAGGCAAAGAGAGAGCTTGTGCTGAGAAACTCCCATTTTTACAACCATCAGATCTTGTGAGACCCATTCACCATCATGAGAACAGCATGGGAAAGATTCAGTCATCTTTCACTGAGTCCCTACCACAACACATGGGAATTATGGTAGCTACAAGGTGAGATTTGGGTGGGGACGCAGAGCCCCAGACCATATCAATATCTAAGAAAGAACTAATTCAAGATTCCCATCTTTAAGATTCTTTCCCTTGGAACCACTTCTGTCAAAAACTGTATTGCTATCAGGATATAGTCAGGAAAAGAGAAGCTACTTTATATACTCTAATATAAAGAGTTTAGTAATAAAGGTAGGAGCTCAAATGAATTGTGGAGGGGCCAGGGATGCAAAGCTCATGAAAACTGTTGCTAAAGGTTGAAGATCGAAGTCAGCATTGAAGATCTCAGCCTGAAGCACTGAAGTGGGTGTTTCTCAAAAGCTTTCTGGAAATCTGCTGGAATCCTGCAGTCTTGAGAAACTCCCACCAAGTACGTCAGTCTGTGACAGTGGTGGCTGTCAGAAGTGCAGCAGGAAGCCTCTGTGCACTTTGTAGTGCATCTGCTACAACTGTATCTGGAGAAAAATAGTTTCTCCTTAACTTTTTGTGTTTACACGTGCATGTTCTTCTCACTGGCAGATTTTTATGAGGAACCATTGAGGGAAGCAGATTCTGGGAAAGGGGGTTGCAGCTTCTCTTTTGTAGTGCTGAGGAGTCCTTAGAAAGGAGTGATGGTGTTGCCTACTTGACATGAGATGATCTAGCACTGAATTCTATGTTAGCTTTTGAAGGAAATGCACATGCACACATATGACTTTTAAGAGGAGATACACACACATATACTCCCCAGCACCCAGCCCAATTTGACTTTGGGTACCAAACCAAATTAAGTTACTTCAGAGAGACCAAAGAAACAGAGGAGAGGTTAAAATATAGTTTATTGAAGTAGCTGCTTTATCACTTATTTGTCTCTTTTTCACTTATTTTAAAAGATTATAAGGTTGAAAGGGATTCTGCATAGATTCCTAATATTAGGAAACATTCCATGTCTTCCATTGGCTTGCTCTTCTTTCTCTTCTGTAGAAAAATATTGTGAGAAAAACATGATTTTTCAGGTGGGAATGTGTTTGAATTCTGGCCCTTCTGGTCTGTTTCTCATCTTTTAATGACAATAATATTGTTTTTACTTATGATTGTGAGGGTTAAATTTCATAATGCACGTAAAACACTGGCATAGGACCTGGTTTATAGTAAGAACTCAGTACATAGTAGTGGTTAACCTCATTTCAAAGTTCATACTAAGATACAAATAGCTTCTTCCTTCTTTGTTTTTGCTTTTAAAAACATATGAATGTTCAGATGGCTAAGTTTCAGGAGTTGTAGCCGAGACAGGTTTTGGGGAAGTGACTGTCAGACCCTGTTCCTCATTTTATTTACCTGTGAGTGTGTAGTTTTTCCCTTGAAGAAAAGGTAGTGAAAAGAACATTTTTTTAAAGAGACCTTGGATCTGTAAATCAGGTAGAAGCAGGTGACTGCAGATGGCCTGCTTCTCTAACTTTGATGTTAATGTGGTCCCCAGCTGGAGGTTTTAACTGTTAAGTACTCTGAACAGAGGTCTGATTTTTTAATATTCTGGGCATCATTTTGCTTGAGATCAGCCTTTTCTCCTAATTTGAGGCTTTGGCTATTTTTAATCTACATTTCATTCTTTTAATTTCCATTTATATCTTCTTAATGCTGCATTTGTTTGAGTTGACAAAACGTTAGTCTATTTCTTTCATTCATAAGAAAAATAGCCACTCATTATATATTAACTTGATGATTTTTAAGTCTGTAGTTGAAGCAATAAAGCTAAGATATAATTCATTAACTTTTAAAATTGTTACTTGTTTACTTTGATTTTTAAAAATCATTTAAATAGTGTTTTAAACTAGAAAAGACTATCCACAGAAAACTCAGTAGACTTGTAATCTTATAGTTATGATATTTGATAGGAAAAAAATAATGTTTTGTTTTCTTTTAGGTCTTATGGAAGTGTATTTAAAGCAATACACAAGGAATCTGGTCAAGTTGTTGCAATTAAACAAGTACCTGTTGAATCAGATCTTCAGGAAATAATCAAAGAAATTTCCATAATGCAGCAATGTGACAGGTATGAAGAGATTTTATTTCTTTGTTTACCCTTGTTTTGATAAGTTTTGCTAATAACATATAACAAAATTTATTCTTTGATCATCTGTTTAGTTTTCATTTCTTTTATTTTCTTTTGAGATGGAATTTTGCTTTTGTTGCCCAGACTGGAGTGCAGTGGCGCGATCTCGACTTACTGTAACCTCTGCCTCCTGGGTTCAAGCAATTCTCCTGCCTCAGCCTCTTGAGTAGCTGGAATTACAAGCATACGCCACCACGCCTGCCTAATTTTGTATTTTTAATAGAGGTGGGGTTTCTCCATGTTGGTAAGGCTGGTCTCCAACTCCTGACCTCAGGTGATCCGCCCGCCTCGGCCTCCCAAAGTGCAGGGATTATAGGCATGAGCCACTACGCCAGGCCTAGTTTTCATTTCTGACTTCCCATTGGAAGTGAGATTAATCCTTTACGGAATGTGAAGATGGCTTTGTCAGGTGTCTTTAGGAGTTACAGCTCTTTGCAGCTTTTCTGCTTAAAATCAGAAATGAGGCTGGATGTGGTGGCTCATGCCTGTAATCTTAACCCTTAGAGAGGCCAGAGCATTGAGGGTAAAGGAGCCCAGGAGTTCAAGGCCAAGCTGGGTGATATAGTGAGACCCTTTCTCTACCAAAAAAGAAAAAATTAGGCAGGTGTGGTAGCTTGGACTTGTAGTCCTAGCTACGTGGGAAGCTGAGGTGGGATGATTGAGGCCAGGAGTTCATGGCTGTGATTCCACCACTGCACTACAGCCTGGGCATTTTTAGGACAAATTTATGAGTCAAAAGAAGTTTTGATGTTAAAAGGGTCATTTAACAGTCTGTATTATATAATCACTTTTACTAATTAAGAAGTTATGTTTTATGTAAATCTAATTCATTCAGCAAACATTCACTGAGCATCCCCAGTTGACCAGGTACTGTGCTAGGATCTAGGAATGCCAAAAGAACTAAGATACTTTTTTCTTTTTGAGAGGCCGGTAGTGAGTTTGGAAAGACAAATATATACATAAATAGCTGTAAAATAGCACACTAATTGTACTGACTCTTGCATGGGTGATGTGAGAAGTCAGGGCATCTTCCTCAGCCAGTAGAGCCAGGAAATTTGGAATGCTGACAAAGAGTTAATTTGGTAAAGAAATGGAGTGATAAGGGAGAGTCAAGGGAATTAACAGGTAGAAAGGTAAAAACAGCTCATTGGGGTGTGCTCTTCTGACAAGATTTAGAATTATTGGAGTGGAAAGTATGGGACAGAGAATAGAATGAAATGAGGTTGGATAGTTAAATGGAGTTGATGGTGAGAAGAGTCTTATTCAATGTTAAGTAGCCTAGGCTTTATTCTATAAGGGATGCAGAGTGTGTAAATAATGACTGTGTTTAGCCTAAAGTTACTTAACCACAGAGGGATTTTTTATTCTCCCTTAACAAAAGGTCTGCTGGTATAGCAGCAACAAAGTAACAGCCATGTCTCAGACTTCTTTTCTTGTACTTCCCCATCCTTAGCATATGGTTTGTCCTCATGCTTATTATCTCATGGCTACAACAGCGCTGCTATAGTCCCAGCTTTATGTCTGCATTCCAGGCAGGAGGAAGAAAGGAAGAAGCAGAGAAAGGGATTTCCCAGAAACCTTCAGCTTCAGTCTTATTTGTCAGAATTTTCTCATGTGTGACTTAGCGCTGGTGACATAGGGTAGTCTGGATACATTGTCACCCCTCATCAATTCGGGGCCTTGTAATTAAGAGATTTATGGAAAGTACATAGCATCTATAGATTATAAGCTTTTTGGCTAATAACGTGACTGAATAATCCTAGAGGAACTTTCCTGCTTGAATCTGTTCAATTTTGCTTTTCTTTAGAATATGCTGTATATTTAAATTACGTTACATATTTTCCATAGCATGTGAAATTCAAGTGGTTGTAGGGAAAAAAGGTACATTCCTCAGCTGTGGTTCCCACTTGATATAGAATAGGAAATGAGATAGCATAGTGCTCGGCCTATCAGGTATGCTTTATACTTGCCTGATGCTAGTATTATTTTGTTATTATGGTTAAAAATAGTTCAGGGATTAGCGTTGTACTTTGAATATTGTCTAGGAAAGTCAGGGTCTCAAATATTACTATTACATATCTCTTTCCTTAATCTTTGTACGTCTTGGAACCTGTCAACTCTTGCTCAGATTTCTGCGCCAGTGTCTTATTTGTTCACTTTGTCTTTCATTTTTTGCCTCCTCCAACCTATTATCTTCATTGAAGCTAGAGTGTTCTTTCTAAAATGCAAATCTAATCAAGCATTCCCCGTTTAAAACCTGTGGCTCACCATTGCCTCCTTAAATCCAGTCTCCGAAGAGTGGCCTACAGGTTCCTTCATGTTCCAGCTAGTGCTTACACCTCCAGTCTCTTACCTGAGTTTATCTTTCAAGTGCTTGCTTACTTGTATTCTCTATCATCTGAGTCTTAAGTTCGTTGAATTTGGGGATTGTTTTTTACTCATTGTCCTTGGATCCTGCCACATAATGGTTACTCAGATACTAATGAGTACTTCTATTTAATAATTTCTGTTTGGGAAACTCAACTAGAATATCCAGAGGGAATTACACATTTAACATTCTAAAACCAGGTTTAAGCATTCCAGACAAGCCTTTCAAATTCCTGTGTGTCAAAGGCATCATCATCTACTTAGTCTTTTAACAAGACTGAGAATCATTTTTTATTCCTTTTTATGATACTTCTGATGATACTGAGTCTTGTAGATTTTCCTTCTGAAATGTCATCACTATCTCTATTATTCTTTTCATTCCTTAAGAAAAGCAATCATCTGGGCCGGGCGCGGTGGCTCACGCCTGTAATCCCAGCACTTTGGGAGGCCGAGGCAGGTGGATCACAAGGTCAAGAGATCGAGACCATCCTGGTCAACATGATGAAACCCCGTCTCTACTAAAAATACAAAAATTAGCTGGCCATGGTAGCACGTGCCTGTAATCCCAGCTACTCGGGAGGCTGAGGCAGGAGAATTGCTTGAACCCAGGAGGCGAAGGTTGCGGTGAGCCGAGATCGCGCCATTGCACTCCAGCCTGGGTAACAAGAGTGAAACTCTGCCTCAAAAAAAAAAAAAAAAAAAAAAAA
>PVKV010029623.1:0-23354 GCA_004027835.1 Alouatta palliata | reverse complement strand
CCACACTGTCTTCCACAATGGTTGAACTAATTTACACTCCCACCAACAGTGTAAAAGTGTTCCTATTTCTCCACATCCTCTCCAGCATCTGTTGTCTCCAGATTTTTTAATGATCACCATTCTAACTGGCGTGAGGTGGTATCTCAATGTAGTTTTGATTTGCATTTCTCTAATGACCAGTGATGATGAGCATTTTTTCTTATGTTTGTTGGCCTCATGTATGTCTTCTTCTGTAAAGTGTCTGTTCATTTCCTTCACCCACTTTTGAATGGGCTTGTTTGTATTTTTCTTGTAAATTTGTTTTAGTTCTTTGTAGATTCTGGGTATCAACCCTTTGTCAGATGGGTAGATTGCAAAAATTTTTTCCCATTCTGTTGGTTGCCGATTCCCTCTAATGACTGTTTCTTTTGCTGTACAGAAGCCGTGGAGTTTGATTAGGTCCCATTTGTCTATTTTGGCTTTTGTTGCCAATGCTTTCGGTGTTTTGGTCATGAAGTCCTTGCCTACGCCTATGTCCTGAATGGTTTTGCCTAGGTTTTCTTCTAGGGTTTTTATGGTGTTAGTTCTTATGTTTAAATCTTTAATCCATCTGGAGTTAATTTTAGTGTAAGGTGTCAGGAAGGGGTCCAGTTTCTGCTTTCTGCACATGGCTAGCCAGTTTTCCCAACACCATTTGTTAAACAGGGACTCCTTTCCCCATTGCTTGTTTTTGTCAGGTTTGTTAAAGATCGGATGGTTGTAGATGTGTGGTGTTGCCTCCAAGGCCTCTGTTCTGTTCCATTGCTCTATATCTCTCTTTTGGTACCAGTACCATGCTCTTTTGATTACTGTAGCCTTGTAGTATAATTTGAAGTCCAATGGTAAATGAAGTCCAGTAGTGTGATGCCTCCCGCTTTGTTTTTTTTGCTTAGAATTGACTTGGCTCTGCTGGCTCTCTTTTGGTTCCATATGAAGTTTAAGGTGGTTTTTTCCAGTTCTGTGAAGAAGGTCATTGGTAGCTTAATGGGGATAGCATTGAATCTGTAAATTACTTTGGGTGGTATGGCCATTTTCACGATATTGATTCTTTCTAACCATGAACATGGAATGTTTCTCCACCTGTTTGTGTCCTCTCTTATTTCGTTGAGCAGTGGTTTGTAGTTCTCCTTGAAGAGGTCCTTTATGTTCCTTCTCAGTTGTATTCCCAGGTATTTTATTCTCTTTGTATCAATTGTAAATGGCAGTTCGTTCTTGATGTGGCTCTCTTTAAGTCTGTTATTGGTGTATAGAAATGCTTGTGATTTTCGCACATTGATTTTGTATCCTGAGACTTTGCTGAAGTTCCTCATCAGTTTCAGAAGATTTTGGGCTGAGACGATGGGGTCTTCTAGATATACAATCATGTCGTCTGCATATAGAGACAATTTGACTTCCTCCTTTCCTATTTGAATATCCTTTATTTCTTTTTCTTGCCTGATTGCTCTGGCTAGAACTTCCAATACTATATTGAATAGGAGTGGTGAGAGACAGCATCCTTGTCGAGTGCCGGATTTCAAAGGGAATGCTTCTAGTTTTTGCCCATTCAGTATGATATTGGCTGTTGGTTTGTCATAAATAGCTTTTACCATTTTGAGATACATTCCATCAATACCTAGTTTATTGAGGGTTTTTAGCATAAAGTGCTATTGAATTTTGTCAAAGGCCTTCTCTGCATCAATTGACATAATCATGTGGTTTTTGTCTTTGGTTCTGTTTATGTGGTGGATTATATTTATAGATTTGCGTATGTTGAACCAGACTTGCATCCCTGGGATGAAACCTACTTGATCATGGTGGATAAGCTTTTTGATGTGCTGTTGCAATCGGTTTGCCAGTATTTTATTGAAGATTTTTGCGTGGATGTTCATCCTGGATATTGGCCTGAAGTTTTCTTTTCTTGCTGAGTCTCTGCTGGGTTTTGGTATCAGGATGACATTGGTCTCATAAAATATTTGGGAAGGATTCCCTCTTTTTGGATTGTTTGGAATAGTTTCAGAAGGAATGGTACCAGCTCCTCTTTGTATGTCTGGTAGAATTCAGCTGTGAACCCATCTGAACCTGGGCTTTTTTTGGGTGGTAGGCTCTTAATTGCTGCCTCAACTTCAGACCTTGTTATTGGTCTATGCAGGGTTTCAACTTCTTCCTGGTTTAGGCTTGGGAGGATGCAAGTGTCCAGGAATTTATCCATTTCTTGCAGGTTTACTAGTTGATGTGCATAGAGTTGTTTGTAATAATCTCTGATGATGATTTGAATTTCTGTGGAATCTGTGGTGATATCCCCTTTATTGTTTTTTATTGCATCTATTTGATTATTCTCTTTTTTCTTTTTTATTAATCTGGCTAGTTGTCTGTCTATTTCGCTGATCTTTTTGAAAAACCAGCTCCTGGATTTATTGATTTTTTGAAGGGTTTTTTTGTGTCTCTATCTCCTTCAGTTCTGCTCTGATCTTAGTTATTTCTTACCTTCTGCTAGGTTTTGAGTTTTTTTCTGATCTTGCTCCTCTAGCTCTTTCAATTTTGATGATAGGGTGTCGATTTTAGATCTCTCCTTTCTTCTCATGAAGGTTTTCAATGTACTTTGCCAGATTAGAGAATCAGAAACAGCTATTGCCTTATAAAATATAACTTTTAAATAATAAGACTTGAAAGTCAAAATTATTTCTTGATCCATGGACTGCAAAGTAGATGTACTGTCAGTAGGCATGAAAATAACATGAACCTCCTTGTACATCTCTATCAGAGCTCTTGGGTTACCAGGTGCATTGTCAGTGAGCAGTAATATTTTGAAAGAAATCTTTTTTTTCCTGAGCAACAGGTCTCAACAGTGGGCTTAAAGTATTCAGTAAGCCATGCTGGAAACAGATGTGCTACTATCCAGGCTTTGTTTTTTCATTTATAGAGCACAGACAGAGTAGATTTAGCACAATTTTAAAGGGCCCTAAGATTTTCACAATGGTAAATGAGCATTGGCTTTAACTTAAAGTCACAAGCTGCATTAGCCCCTTACAGGAGAGTAAGCCTGTTCTTTGAAGCTTTGAAGCCAGGGATTGACATCTCTCTAGCTACGAAAATTTTAGATGACATCTTCCAATAGAACGCTGTTTCACATGCATTCAAAATATGTTGTTTAGGGTAGTCACATTCATCACTGATCTTAGCTAGAGCTGCTGGATAACTTGCTGTAGCTTCTCCATCAGCACTTGCTGCTTCATCTTTCACTTTTATGTTATGAGATGGCTTCTTTCCTTAAACCTTGTGATTTAACCTTTGCTAGCTTCAGACTTCTATTCTGCAGCTTCCTCACCTCTCTCAGCCTTCATAGAATCAACAAGAGTTAGGGCCTTGCTCTGAATTTGACTTTGGCCTAAGGAAATGTTGTGGCTTGTTTGATCTTCTACCCAGACAACTCAAACTTTCTCCATATCACCAATAAGGCTGTTTTACTCTCTTATCATTTGTGTGTTCGCTGGAGTAGCACTTTTAATTTCCTTCAAGAACTTTTCCTTTGCATTCACAACCTGGCTGGTGCAAGAGGTTGTTTTCAGCCCATCTCGACTTTTGACATGCCTTTCTCACTAAGCTTAATCATTTCTAGCTTTTGATTTAAAGTGAGACACATGACTCTCTTTCTTTCACTTTAACACTTAGAGACCATGGTACGGTTATTAATTGGCCTGATATCAAAATTGTCATGGCTCAGAAAAGACAGAGGCCTGAAAAGGAGAGATACCAGGCAATGGCCGAACAGTGGAGCAGTCAGAATACAGACAACATTTATTAAGTTCTCCGTCTTATAGGGGCAGTGTTTGTGGAACTCCAGCACAATCATAAGAGTAACATTAAATATCACTGACCACGGATCACCATAAAAGATATAATAATAATAAAAACATTCAAAATATTGCAAAAATTGCCAAAATGTAATGACATAAGGAAACATGAAGAGAGCATATACTTTTGGAAAAATTGCACCAATCAACTTGCTTGATGTAGGATTGCCACACACCTTGAATTTGTAAAAATGCAGTATCTGTGAAGTATAATTAAGTGAAGTACAAAAAAAAACAAGGTACGACTGTGTTATGTTTTAGTTTTCATTGCTAGTACACAGAGGTACAATTGGTTTTTTCATGTTTACGTAATATCCTGTAATCTTGGTGTACTCACTATTAGTTCTAGGAGTTTTGGTGTGGTCTTTTTGTCTAGTTGTTTTTGTTTTGTAGATTTCTTGGGATTTTCTGTGTAGATAATCATGTAATCTGCAAATAGGGGCTGCTTTTTCTCTTCCTTTATAATTTATACAATTGTTACTTCCTTTTCTTGTTTTATTGAACTAGCTAGAACTACCAGCACTATATGAATAAGAGTGATATGAGTGGACATTCTCACCTTGTTCTTGATCTTGTGGGTGGGCTGCATTCAACTTTTCACCCTTGAGTATAATGCTTGCTGTCATTTTCTGCAGATGTCTTTTACCAAGTCGAGGAAGTTCCTCTGTATTCCTATTTTTCTGAGAGCTTTTATCATGAATATATGGTGAATTTTTTCAAATTGTTTGTCTGCATTGATTTGATCAGATGATCTTTCTTCTTTAGCTGTTAATATAGTGAATTATATTGATTACCCTATTTGAGCACTGAACCAGCCTTGCATACCTGAAATATGCCCCACTTGATCATGGTATAATTCTTTTTATATATTGTTGAATTCTGTTTGCTACTATTGTGTTGAGAATTTTGTGTCTAGATTCATTCATGATATTGGTCAGTAGTTTTTTTTTATAGTCTTTGTCTGCTTTTAATCTCTCGGTAATACTAGCTTTATCAAATGAATCAGAAAGTACTGCCTCATGTTTTGTTTTCTAGAAAAAGTTGTGTAGAATCAGTATTAATTCTCCTTTAAATGTTTGGTAGAATTCTGCAGTGAAATCATCTAGGCCCGGAGGTTTCTTTTGGGAAAATGTGAAATTATAGATCCAGTTTTCTAAATAGTTATAGGGCTATTTGAATTTTCTGCTTCATATTGGGTTAGTTATGATAGTTGGTGTGTTTTTGAAGAATTGATCGGTTTCATCTAAGCTGTCAAATTTATGCCTATAAAGTTGTTCATAGCATTTCCATATCATCCTTTTAATGTTTGCGGAGTGTACAGTTATATGCCTTGTTTCATTCCTGATATTGGTAATTGGTATCTTCTCTCTTTTTTTCTTTGTGAGTCTTGCTAGATGTTTGTCAATTTTAGCAATCTTTTTGAAGAATAAGCTCTTAATTTTGTTAATTTTTTTCTATTATTCTTCTGTTTCCAATTTTATTGATTTCTCTATTGTTTTCTTCTTCTTGCTTTGGGATTATTTTCCTAGATTCTTGAGATGGGAGCTTAGATTATTGATTTAAGATGTTTCCTCTTTTCTAATGTTAGTATTTAATGCTATAAATTTCCCCCTGTGCACTGCTTTAGCTGTGCCCCAAAAATCTTGACATTTATTTCTCTTTTCATTCAGTTCAATGTATTTTTCAATTTCCCTCAAGATTTCATCTTTGACCCATGGATTATTTAGAAGTGGGTTGTTTCACTTCCAAGTGTTTGCAGATTTTCCTCTTGTCATTATGTTATTTCTAGATTAATTCCATCAAGGTAAGAGAAAACACTGTATGATTTCAATTATTTTAAATTTATTAATGTTTGTCTTATAGCTCAGGATGTGGTTTATTTTACTATATATTCCATGCACACTTAGGAAGATTGTGTACCTGCTGTTGTTGGGTGGAGTGTTCTCTAAATGCCCACTAGATTTTGTGAGCTGATGGTGTTATTAAATTATTTTATATTCTTACTGATTTTCCATATAGTTATTCTATCAGCCATTGGGATAAGAGTGTTGAAATCTCCAACTATAATTGTCAATTTGTCTATTTCTCCTTTCAGCTCTATCACTTTTTGCTTTATGTCTTACGAGGTTCTTTTGTTTAGTGCATGTGCAGTTAGGTTTGTTATGGCTTCCTGGTGGACTGATCTTTCTATCATTGTGTAATGTCACTCTTTTTCTCTAGTAATTTTTATTTGATCTGAAGTTGCTTTATCAGATATTAATATAGCCACTTCTTTTTTACATTAGTGTCTGAACGGTATATCTTTTTTGCGTTCTTTTACTTTCAACCTACCTATGTCACTGAATTTGAAGTGAGTTTCCTAAAAGTAGAACATAGTTGGGCTATGTTTCTTTTTAATCTCCTCTGCCAATATGTGTTCTTTGATTGTTATATTTTCCTAATTTATATTTAAGGTAATTCTTGATATGTTAGTGCTTAAGTTTCTCATTTTATTGTTTGTTTGCTATTTCCACTAGGTCTCATTCCTCTTTTTGTTCATTGTGTGTGTGTGTGTGTGTGTGTGTGTGTGTGTTTGTGTAACAGTGTTAGGATTTCTTTTTTATTTATGTATAGTATTTTTGGGTGTATGTCTCTTTAAAGTTTTGTAGTGATTGCTCTGAGCATTAATGTATACATATGTGACTTCTAACAATTTACTTTTTAATCAGCATTTTACCACTTTACCCTCATGAAGTGTGGAAATCTCACTTCAATTCAGATCCTTTTACCTTCACCACTTATAAATATTATTGCCTTGAGTATCATGTTGTGCTAAAAATTTTGTTTCAATCGTTAAACATTATTTATAAAACTCATTAGAGAAAGCATAGTCTATTACCTATATTCCTGTTCTTCTGTTGTTTCTGAGACTCTACAGTTCCTTCTTTCATCATTTCCTTTCTGTTTAAAGAACTTCCTTTAGTCAATTTTTTATGGATAAGACTTTTAACAGGTTTTCTTAGTTTTCTTTTATGTAAGATTATTTTTATTTTACCTTCTTTTCTGAAGAATCATTTTGCTGGATACAGAATTCACAGTTGATATTTATTTTCTTTTAGGAGTTCTTTCTGGCCTCCATGATTTCAGATAAGAAATTTGTTGCCATTCAAATTGGTGTTCTTATACATATAATACGTTATTTTTCTTGAACTACTTTCAAGATTTTTCTTTTTTGCCTTTAGTTTTCAAAAGTTTGATTATTATGTGTCAGGACATATATTTATTCGAGATTATCCTATTTTGGATTTACTTGACTTCTTAGTGTCTTTTGCCATATTTGGGGAGTTTTCAGCCATTATTTTATAATATGCCATATCTAAGAGTGCTTTGCCTACCAGTTTATTTGAATCATGCCTGGTACATAGTTGATGGTCTCTACATAGTCATCAAATGAATTAACAGATGGATAAATGAGTGAATTAATGAATTTTTGCATAAGTGTGATAAATGATTACCTATAATGGAGTTTCAAGTCTCTTGATTCAAACAGTTCTTTTATATAAGAGCTGACCTAGTTTCATTCATCTAGTTACAGGTTGTAATCCTAAGTGTAATGCTCAAGGAGCTAACAATATCTTTTGTCCTTGGTTATTTGCATCTTCACATTCCTGAAACATTTAACTTTGTATGTTGATTGAGAAGAATGAAAGTAATGAGGGATGTCATGAGGACTCTTGAAACTTCAGGGATCAAGGGAGGGACTCAAGGGGAATAGGGAGCAGTCCTGGGAGGCTAAAATTACCAAGGCCCTACTTTGACATTTACCCTGTTTTGTCTTCATTATTTGTATCCTTTAAAATACATGCATTAAAAATCATCATTGGAGTAAACATGGATACATTCTTTGACATGTCTTTGGATAGAAAACTAAATATGTTCCCAGATGCCCAGAAGGACAGCATTCCTGGCACTGTGTCCCAGCAGTCACTCCTAGCTATATCTTATACGACTGAGAAGTAGTACTTTGAGCATCCATTTCAGCTTGGGCTAGAAACAGCAACACACTTGCATTTGATTTCCAAACCAAGAGTGAACCAAAGGTTTGATTGATAGATTTTACCAGAGGCAAAAGTAAGTTTACTATGATAATTTATTGAAAAAAAAAAACTCCCCTTGGCCAGGCGTGGTGGCTCACGCCTGTAATCCCAGCACTTTGGGAGGCTGAGACAGATGGATCATGAGGTCAGGTGTTCGAGACCAGCCTGACCAACATGGTGAAATCTTGTCTCTACTAAAAATACAAAAAAATTAGCTGGGCATGGTGGTACATGCCTGTGATCCTGGCTGCTCGGGAGGCTGAGGCAGGAGAATTGTCTGAACCTGGGAGGCAGAGGTTGCAGTGAGCCAGGATCGTGCCACTGCACTCCAGCCTGGGTGACAGAGTGAGACTTCATCTCAAAAAAAAAAAAAATATTCCCCTTTGTGCTAAATGTATCACTTGATTATATGTGTTTCTTCTGTTTTCAGTCTTCCTTCCTTCCTTCGTTTCTCCCTCCCTCCCTCCATCCCTCCCTCTCTCTCTCTGTCTCTCTCTTTTTCTCTTTCTGTCTTTCTTTTCTTCTTCTCAAATAACGGCTACTTTCATACACAGAACACATCAAAAATAAACTTTTAATTTTTGTCCAGTTAGTATCAATTTAACTCTAAATTTAATCAAAACGTATTTAGACAAGAGCTATACATTTTCTAAGTGAATTTAAATGTACCGAAAAACAAAACGAATGATAATGAGTCAAATAATATGCGTGTATTTCGGTGAACACAATTTAATGGAATTTTCCTCCATTGGCAGCTGGATTGTCTTATAATCCTAGCTGTGGTAAGGTTTTTCAAAGTGCAGCCAGAAACCTGTGGTCCTTTGCCACTTGGGACCAGTTAAACATTCCTGATCTGTGACCACTTTCCAAATGACTTGGAGAAACGTAACCAGGCTGCAGCGGTGTGAAGACCAGTCCCCTGGGAAGACTGTGGCTGTTAATTGCCCACAGGTCAGCCTAAACCTAGTTCCAGGCCCACACAAGTCATTCCCACACCTCCAATACTACTTAGGGGTACAAAAAGGGACCTTAGGGCAGTGGAGTGAGGACGTACGGCCAGTTTCAGGCTCTGTCCACAAGAATATATTACACCCTAGAATTTTATCCCAATTCTGAGCATGGCCAGAGGGCCTTTCATGTTAACCATAATTCTAGGTGAGAGAGCCAGGAAAAAGGAAAGCCACAACCACAGTGGGAACGGGGTTGTTTAAGATAGAAATATTTAATGTTTTTAGAAAGACTGAAGTTATTTTGTGTCCCTGTTAAGTGGTCTTCAAAGTTGTTGGTTTGGTTAATATGCTTTGTTTATCTGGATGAAATACTGGATTTGTTTGCCAAATGATTGCCTAATCATACAGTATTTTGCCTTCTAAAATGGCCAGAAAGTTTTGTTTTGCTGCTTCTATATTTGCTTTGTATACCTGATCCTTAGTGAAGCAGAACTGTTTCAGAAATTTACATGAATAATTATAATGAGGAGTCACCTTTGTTGGTGATATAAATCGCACTTTTTTTCTTAGTTTTTCATATGTTTTTGGAGTCGATGATTACTTTTTCAAGCATAAATGTTTACTTTTTAAGTAGTCAAGTATATCAGTTTTTAATGTTATTGTTTCTGGACTTGGAAATTTAAAAGACCCTTCCCAATGTGAGATGATCAAATAATTTCTCCATGTTTTCTTCTAGCACTTACAGAGTTTCATTTACATCCTTGATCTATTTAGAATTTATGCTGGTAGATTGTGTGAGGTAATAAATCAAATGTTATTGTTTTCCAGATGGTTACCAAGTTTTCCAAAACATTTTGTTCAATATCTATTTTTCAGCACTGATTTGAGAGGCTACTTGTATCATATATTAAACTGTTTTTTTCTCAAATAAAGGCTACTTTCATGTACAGAACACATCAAAAATAAACTACATAAAGTTTTTTACGTAGTTGAGTCTATTTCCATATTTTGTCTTCAGTTCCATTTGTCTGTCTTAATATGATATCTATGCATTAATATTACATTGTTTTAATATTGACTTTGTTTTTCTGCCTACTTTTTTTTTTATTTTTATTGTACTTTGGGCTCTGGGGTACACGTGCACTTCCTGCATCCTGCAGGATTGTTGCATAGGTACATACGTGCCATGGTGGTTTGCTGTCTCCATCCCCACCTCCCGTCACCTACATCAGGCATTTCTCCTGGTGTTAGCCCTCCCCATCCTCGCCTACATCAGGCAGTTCTCTCGGTGTTATCCCTCCCCATCCTCCCCACCTCCCCCCGCTGTCCTTCCCCTTCCCTCCCCTCCATACCTGCAACTAGCCCTGTGAGTGTTGTTTCCTTCCCTGTGCCCAAGTGTTCTCATTGTTCATCACCCGCCTATGAGTGAAAACATGCAGTGTTTGGTTTTCTGTTCTTGTGTCAGTTTGCTGAGAATGATGGTTTCTAGATTCATCCAGGTCTCTAGAAAGGAGAAAAGCTCATCGTTTTTTATGGCTGCGTAGTATTCCATGGTGTAGATGTGCCACATTTTCTTTGTCCAGTCTATCATTGATGGGCATTTGGGTTGGTTCTAGGTCTTCGCTATCGTAAACAGCGCTACAACAAACATACATGTGCATGTGTCTTTATAATAGAACAATTTATAATCCTTTGGGTATATACCTAGTAATGGGATTGCTGGGTCAAATGGAATTTCTATTTCTAGATCTTTGAGGAATCACCACACTGTCTTCCACAATGGTTGAACTAATTTACACTCCCACCAACAGTGTAAAAGTGTTCCTTTTTCTCCACATCCTCTCCAGCATCTGTTGTCTCCAGATTTTTTAATGATCGCCATTCTAACTGGTGTGAGATGATATCTCAATGTGGTTTTGATTTGCATTTCTCTAATGACCTATGATGACAAGCATTTTTTCTATGTTTGTTGGCCTTATCTATGTCTTCTTTTGAAAAGTGTCTGTTCATATACTTTACCCACTTTTGAATGGGTTTGTTTTTTTTCTTGTAAATTTGTTGAAGTTCTTTGTAGATTCTGGATATTAGCCCTTTGTCAGATGGGTAGATTGCAAAAATTTTTTCCCATTCTGTTGGTTGCTGGTTCACTCTAATGATTGTTTCTTTTGCTGTGCAGAAACTCTTAAGTTTAATTAGGTCCCATTTGTCTATTTTGGCTTTTGTTGCCTTTGCTTTTGGTGTTTTAGTCATGAAGTCCTTGCCTGTGCCTATGTCCTGAATAGTATTGCCTAGGTTTTCTTCTAGGTGTTTATGGTGTTAGTTCTTATGTTTAAATCTTTAATCCATCTGGAGTTAATTTTTGTATAAGGTGTAAGGAAGAGGTCCAGTTTCAGCTTCCTGCATGTGGCTAGCCAGTTTTCCCAACACCATTTATTAAATAGGGAATCCTTTCCCCATTGCTGTTTTTGTATGGTTTGTCAAAGATCAGATGGTTGTAGATGTGCGGTGTTGCTTCTGAGGCCTCTGTTCTGTCCCATTGGTCTATATCTCCGTTTTGGTACCAGTACCATGCTGTTTTGATTGCTGTAGATTTGTAGTATAGTTTGAAGTCAGGTAGTGTGATGCCTCCAGCCTGACTACGCAAGCTCTCTTGGTTCCATATGAAGTTTAAAGTGTTTTTTTCCAGTTCTGTGAAGAAGGTCAATGGTAGCTTCATGGGGATAGCATTGAATCTATAAATTACTTTCGGCAGTATAGCCATTTTCACAATATCAATTCTTCCTAACTGTGAGCATGGAATGTTTTCCCCCCTTTTTGTGTCCTCTCTTATTTCCTTGATCAGTGGTTTGTAGTTCTCCTTGAAGAGATCTTTTACATCCTTTGTTAGTTGTATTTCTAGGTATTTTATTCCCTTTGTAGCAATTGTAAATGGGAGTTCGTTCATGATTTGGCCCTCTGTTTGTCTGTTGTTGATGTATAGGAATGCTTGTGGTTTCTGCACATTGATTTTGTATCCTGAGACTTTGCTGAAATTGCTTATCAGCTTTAGGAGGTTTTGGGCTGAGACAATGGAATCTTCTAAATATATGATCATGTTGTCTGCAAATAGGGATGATTTTACTTCTTCTTTTCCTAATTGAATGCCCTTTATTTCTTTTTCTTGCCAAATTGCTCTGGCTAGAACTTTCAATACTATGTTGAATAGGAGTGGTGAGAGAGGGCATCCTTGTCGAGTGCCAGTTTTTAAAGGGAATGCTTCTAGTTTTTGCCCATTCAGTATGATATTGGCTGTGGGTTTGTTGTAAATAGCTTTTATTATTTTGAGATACATTCCATCGATATCTAGTTTATTGAGAGTTTTTAGCATAAAGTGCTGTTGAATTTTGTCAAAGGCCTTCTCTGCATCTATTGAGATAATCGTGGTTTTTGTCTTTGGTTCTGTTTGTGTGGTGAATTACGTTTATGGATTTGCGTATGTTGAACCAGCCTTGCATCCCTGGGATGAAGCCTACTTGATTGTGGTGAATAAGCTTTTTGATGTGCTGTTGGATTTGGTTTGCCAGCATTTTATTGAAGAATTTTGCATCAATGTTCATCATGGATATTGGCCTGTAGTTTTCTTTTTTAGTTGTGTCTCTGCCAGATTTTGGTATCAGGATAATGTTTGTCTCATAGAAAGAGTTAGGGAGGATTTCCTCTTTTTGTATTGTTTGGAATAGTTTCAACAGGAATGGTACCAGCTCCTCTTTGTACATCTGGTAGAATTCAGCTGTGAACCCATCTGGATCTGGACTTCTTTTGGTTGGTAGGCTATTAATTGCTGCCTCAACTTCAGACCTTGTTATTGGTCTATTCAGGGTTTCAACTTCTTCATGGCTTAGTTTTAGGAGTGTGCAAGTGTCCAGGAATTTATCTATTTCTTCCAGATTTACTGGTTTGTGTGCATAGAGTTGTTTGTAGTAATCTCTGATGGTGGTTTGTATTTCTGTGGAATCAGTGGTGATCTCCCCTTTATCATTTTTTATTGCATCTATTCAATTCTTCTCTCTTTTCTTTTTTATTAGTCTAGCTAGCGGTCTGTGTATTTTGCTGATCTTTTCAAAAAACCAGCTCCTGGATTTATTGATTTTTTTGAAGGATTTTTTGTGTCTCTATCTCCTTCAGTTCTGCTTTGATCTTAGTTATTTCTTGTCTTCTGCTTGCTTTTGAGGTTTTTTGATCTTACTCCTCTAGCATAGGGTGTTGATTTTAGATCTTTCCTTGTTTCTCATGTGGGCATTTTTTTACTATATATTTCCCTGTAGACACTGCTTTAAATGTGTCCCATAGATTCTGGTACATTGTGTCTTTTTCTCGTTGTTTTCCAAGAACATTTGTATTTCTGCCTTCATTTCATTGTTTATGCATTCATCATTCAGAAGTAAGTTGTTCCGTTTCCATGTAATTATGTGATTTTGAGTGCTTTTCTTAATCCTGAGTTCTAATTTGATTGCACTGTGGTCTGAGAGACTGTTTGTTATGATTTCTGTTCTTTTGCATTTGCTGAGGAGTGATTTACTTCCAATTATGTGGCCAATTTTAGAGTAAGTGCTATGTGGTGCTGAGAAGAATGTGTATTCTGTGGATTTGTGGTGGAGTGTTCTGTATATGTCTATTAGATCTGCTTGGTCCAGATCTGTGTTCAAGTCCTGGATATCCTTGTTGACTTTCTGTCTTGTTGATCTGTCTAATATTGACAGTGGAGTGGTAAAGTCTCCCACTATTATTGTGCAGGAGTCTAAGTCTCTTCGTAGCTCGTTAAGAACTTGTTTTATGTATCTGGGTGCTCCTGCATTGGGTGCATATATATTTAGGATAGTTAGCTCTTCTTGTTGCATTGATCCTTTTACCATTATGTAATGCCCTTCTTTGTCTCTTTTGATCTTTGTTGGTTTAAAGTCCGTTTTATCAGAGACTAGGATTGCTATCCCTGCTTTTTTTGTTCTCCATTTGCTTGGTAAATCTTCTTCCATCCCTTTATTTTGAGTCTATGTGAGTCTTTGCATGTGAGATGGGTCTCCTGAATGCAGCACACTGATGGGTCTTGATTTTTTGTCCAGTTTGCCAGTCTGTGTCTTTTGATTGGGGCATTTAGGCCATTTACATTCAACGTTAATATTGTTATGTGTGAATTTGATCCTGCCATTTTGTTACTGACTGGTTGTTTTGCCCGTTAGTTGACGTGGTTTCTTCATTGTGTTGTTGCTCTTTACCATTTGGTACGTTTTTGCAGTGGCTGGTACTGGTTATTCCTTTCCACGTTTAGTACTTCCTTCAGTAGCTCTTGTAAGGCAGGCCCAGTGTCAGAAATTGCTTGTCCATAAAGGATTTTATTTCTCCTTCACTTATGAAGCTTAGTTTGGCTGGATATCCAATTCTAGGTTGAAAGTTCTTTTCTTTAAGGATGTTGAATATTGGCCCCCCCTCCCTTCTAGCTTGTAGGGTTTCTGCCAAGAGATCCACTGTGAGTCTTATGGTCTTTCCTTTGTGGGTAACCCGACCTTTCTCTCTGGCTGCCCTTAGGATTTTTTTCCTTCATTTCAACCCTGGTGAATCTGATGATTATGTGTCTTGGGGTTGCTCTTGTTGAGGAATATCTTTGTGGTGTTCTCTGTATTTCCTGGATTTGAATGTTGGCCTGCCTTGTTAGGTTGGGGAAATTCTCTTGGATAATATCCTGAAGAGTGTTTTCCAACTTGGATTCATTCTCCCCCTCACATTCAGGTACACCGATCAAGGGTAGATTAGGTCTTTTCACATAACCCCATAGTTCTTGGAGGCTTTGTTCATTTCTTTTCACTCCTTTTTCTCTAATCTTGCCTTCTCGTTTTATTTCATTGATCTGATCTTCTATCTCTGATATCCTTTCTTCTGCTTGATCAATTCGGCTGTTGAAACTTGTGTATGCCTCATGAAGTTCTCATGCTGTGTGTTTCAGCTCCATCAAGTTGTTTATGTTCTTCTCTAAGCTGGTTATTCTAGTTAGCATTTCATCTAACCTTTTTTCAGGGTTCTTAGTTTCTTTGCATTGGGTTAGAATGTGGTCTTCTAACTCAGAGTTTATTACCTACCTTCTGAAGCCTGCTTCTGTCAATTCATCAAACTCATTCTCTCTTTTGTTTTGTTCCCTTGGTAGTGAGGAGTTATGATCCCTGGGAGGAGAAGAGATGTTCTGGTCTTTGGTGGTTTCATCCTTTTTGCGCCGGTTTCTTCCCATCTTTGTGGGTTTATTTCCCATTGTTCTTTAAAATTGGTGACTTCGGGAGGAATCTCTGAGTGGATGTCCTGTCTGTTGAAGTTGGAGCTATATCCTTTTTGGCCTATAGAGGTGCTGCTGGGCTGTCTCAGATTCAGGCAGGTTGCTGGGTGGGTGGTCCTTCCCTGGAGTTTGTTTGCAGGTGAGATTAGCCCCACCTTCCCAGTGGCATCTCTCCTTCCCCAAGCTTGATCTTCCCAGTTGGGATCAAACTGGTATATTTGCTGCCAAGCTCTCTAGCACATGGGCTTCAGTTTGAGTTTTGTGGGGGTGGGGCCTGCCAGGCCTTATGCCTGTTTCCCTGCTTTCAACTCTGCCTGTTTCTGTGGGACGGTCCGTCCCTCTGGTGTTAGTCCAAACTTCCCCCCACAACTTGTGGCACCCTGCGGGAGCTGTCACTCAAATATGCATTGACAACCCATGGTGCCCGTCAGTCTGGTGGGGCTCTTGTGGACTGTGGGTTGCAGGAGGGATGACATAAGCACAGGATCCAAATCAGAGCACCCAGTGGGTGAAGTCCCCGACCCTCCGATCCAGCTGCACATTCCAGGTGTGGACCTGCCCCACCCTGTCTCAGTTCACCCTCCCTGGATGGCTCTCTCCCTGTGGCTCCTTCCCTGGGTGATTTTCAGTACCCTACCAGTCCCACCGAAGTAAACCTGGCACCTTCCTTGGGATCGTGAAGGCCTCTAGCCCTCTGTGTCTCATTGGCTGGGAGCTGCATTCTGGTGTTGCCTCCTTTTGGCCATCTTGGTGAGCCCCCTATCTCTAATATTAACATTTTTATGATGGTAGAGATGGCCTTCCCTACTTTAGCCCTTTACTAAATTTTCCTGGTTACTCTAGTTTTTTTTTTTTTTTTTTTTTTTTTCCATATGAACTTTAGAGTGACCTTGTCTAATGTTTACCAACATCACAAAAAAATAAGTAAGTAAAATCTGCTGCAATTTGTATTGTTATCACATTGAATTTATGAATAAACTTAAAGAGAATTGACATCTTGTGTAAACTGAGTTTTTCTAACCAAGAGTATGAGTTGTTTTTGCAGTCATTTCTTTTGTGTACTTCAAAAGTGACTTAAATTATTCTTCACATAAATTTTTGATATTTCTTGGTAAATATAATCCTGCACTTTTTAAATGCTATTGTTGCTTTTGTAAATGTGGTCCTGTCCTACATGGTAAATTCCAACTGGTTGTTATTTAAGCACAAAAATTTGTGTGTGCTCAAATGTTGTAGCTTTCTTCAGATGTAAATTTCTGAGATATTGCAGAAACTTGACTGTGATTCATAGATACCGCTATTAACAAATGCTGCAATAATAAAGTCATTTTACTGTAATATACTATGCTAAATCAATTTACCTGGCAATTTGGCAGTCCATAAATAAAGTCTTAAAAAATGTACATGCTCTTTGATTTATACATGTATGCTTACAGGCCATAAGAATAGATGTGAAGTTACCAAGATTGGCTGGTTTTTAATGTAGTGGGGTTTTGGAAGGGATTTACACTTCCTTATTTTCTGTTTGTTTGCATGTTTGAGTTTTACATATCAAACATGCATTACTTTTTAAAATGCTATTTTTCAATAAAAATTCTTCTTCATAAATTATAGAAAAGATGCCTATATGTACAGTCACATGTCACCGAAATCCCCTGCTCCACAACTTGGAAGTGCTGCTGAATAGTGAACATGGGCAGCTCTACTGAGTGAGCTGGGCCTGAGTTCTAATCCCACCTCTGCCACCTGCTAGCTTTGTGTTCCTGGACAAATTACTTAACTTTTCTGCATGTCAGTATTCTCACCTATAATATGGGGATTGTTGTGAAGTTATAGAAAATATAAGCCACACAATATTTAGCACACAAAAAGAATTTTGGTAAAAGGTAGTTACTACTGTGATTCAGCAGCATTAGAACAACATTTGAAGTCTGAGCACGTTTCCCCTTCCTTTCTTCCCTCTTGGTGACTCCCTTACGGCGTCCTCCATAACTCCCCATAATCAATAGACACATTTTTTGCTCTTCATTTCTTCTATCTTTATTCAAAACCCCTTTCTTCTATCAAAATAGGACATTTACAACTCGATTAATTAGCTGGTTGCAAACAGCATTTTCAAGTAAATGTTTAATCTTTTATGTAGAATGAAAAAAAAAAAACCCTGTTCTTTACTAAAATAATTTCAGGCTAGGGTGATTTTGCTTCTCACAATCCCTAGACCAATATTTTCTGTTTTTCAGAACATTTTGCATACTATTAATTGGTACTGAGTCACCTATGCATCATTTATGATTTATTTTACTTTGATATGAATCACAGGCCTCTCTTGATACTGTGAAATGCATCTTCATGCCTCCCGTGTAGCTTCTCCCAGGAGCAGTAACGTTTCTGCATACAATATGTGCTGGTCAGAACATATTTTGCTAATAAATACTTTGTTAAAATATGCTTAAAATGTGTAATGGGACGAAAAGGTGCTTTAGTGGCACATTTTTATTTTTAATTTCTGTAATTCTGGCTCCATTTGGGTCTATGTTATTCAAATGCGTTATTGAGTCTAAACAAAACTACAGTGTAGAATTCCTAAAGAAATAGCAAGAAGAGTGAAAAACGAATAAAGGCAATTTAAAATGATACTTCAGCATAGTTCGGAACTGGTTGCTGAGGCCAAATATCAAGGTCACGGAGACCAGAAAGAAACAAGATTAAGTTCATAAAAAAGACTGCAGACTGCCTCCCTCTGGAACACCGGAGAGGGAGGGGGAGCCTAGTGTGTTAAATAAAGCCAATTCCCGAGATCTGGAGTCCTGCAGTAATGGTGCTGAACGTGACGATGACGCCCCCCAACCAACCCAGGGAAAGAGACCGACAGATGGTGAAGGTGGGGCGGGCCTGCAAGGAGGGCTGAAGCAAGCCGTGTAGAGCAGAAAGAGACTGAACAGCAAGTGGCTTTGTGCGCGGGGAGGATATAGGCACGTGCGATGCGAAGAAATCCCCGCGCCGCTGATACCTTAAGGGACCTCACCAGTCTTCACATGGAAAGGGAATGGGTTTCAGTAGACGGATGTACACAGGCTTTGCAGTCCAGAAACGCCAGCTGTAGGAAGAGAAACAGGGGAGAAAGAGGCAAACACCCATAACAAACCAAATTACCTTCCTTGACGACAAACCCGAGACTTACTGGGGGCCTGTTAACTATTTGTGGCATAGGTGAGGAGTCTTAAAAATCTCAAAGATGGCCCTTGTGCCTCAGTTTCCTTGTATGTATTGGTGATAAAGAAGACTACACATGTCTACTAGAGTTATGAAGATGATTACAATAATGTAATCTATGGAAAATGCTCAGAAGAGAGCCTGGCACATAGTAAGTGCTATATGTATTTGCTATTATTATTCTGCCAATAACCCTGCTTTAATTGTAGTGTGCACCTTCTAAGGCAAGTTCAAGGGCATTTATGTAGGCCAAGAGGATGATCCAGTAGCAGAGCAGTGAAAGAATAAGGTTCCAGGACCACATAATAAACAGTTACTTCATTACTTTGCTCCAGATTAAGGAAGCTTCCAGCTTCCTGTTAAGTTTAGAAAATTCGTGATGCTCGTGGTGGATTTAGGAAGGGAAAAGGTAGAGAGGGAGGTTAGTGGGAGGCACAGAGCTAAATTGAGTTTTGAAGACCTAGTCTCATATGAACCTTATTTTGACTTAAACTCTGCTCAGATAAACTCTTCACACTTTTCTTTGACTCAGATTTTCCTTTCTTTTCATTTATTCATCATTTGCAACTTTTAAAAAACTGCATAGGGGTTTGACCATTTTCACATCCTATTTAACATAGCTCACCCAAGATATCACTGTGCAAATGCCAAGTTGGATTCATAGGGCACTTACTGGCTCCTTCAAAAACAATTATGAGGTAGGCAAGTGGTCCCCACAGACCAACAAGTCAATACTCCTTTTCTTTTCGGGGGTTGCTGAACTCCCAACAGAAGCTATTAACAATGATTTTTTTTTTTTGCATCTCATTGAACCATAAATTGTAAAAGTCTCCTGAAATGCCTACTGCTCTCCCCACATTTGCCTCCTCTGAGCACTATGGCTGAAAAATCCAGCTAGTTAATGGACTCTGTGTTTCTTTTACTTCCTAAGAGAACAACACAACCTGTGTGAACCTTATTAGTAACACCAAGCTTGCTAGAAAAATAAAGCAGTGTAATTTTAATCCATAATCCATAGCTAAGTATGTCTAAGATGCTTGGCATTATAGCAATTAGTACTTACTCAAGATAATGAAGTCCTGTTCTAACTCTTCCCTCGCACCCTCTCTCCCTTCCGTCCTTCCTTCCTAGAAATAGCTGCTATGGGAATGGGTGGGATCAATACACGTTTTTTTAAATAAACTTTTTATTTTAGGATAGTTTTAGATTTACAAATTTGTTGCAAGACAGTACAGAAAATTCCCATACATCCCATACCCAGCATCTCCTATTATTAATATCTTACATTAGTATGGCACATTTGCCACAATTAATGAACCAATATTGATGCATGATTATTAATTAAAGTCATGCTCTATTTGGATTGTTTTAGTTTATCCCTAATGTCCTTTACCTGTTCCTGTATCCATCCACCACATCATGTCTCCTTTGGATCCTCTTAGCTGGGAGTTTTTCAGACTTGCCTCTTTTTTGATGACTTTGACAGTTTTGAAGAATACTGGTCAGGCATTTTGTACAATATACATCAATTGGGATTTGGTTGATGTTTTTCTCATGATTAGTTTGGTGTTGTGGGATTTGGGGAGGAAAACCATAGAGATAAAGTGCCCTTCTCTTCTCATTATATCATGTCAAGACTCCATACTATCAATAAGACTTATCGCTTTGATGACCTTGATCACCTGGCTGAGGTGGTGTTTGTTAAGTTTCTCTAATGTAAAGCTCCTTGTTTATTCTTCCCTCTTTCTACTGTATGCTTTGGAAGTAAGTTACTAGGTTTAACCCAAACTCAACAGTTAAAGAGTTATTTATTTATTTATTCTTCAACTTTTATTTTAAGTTCAGGGTTACATGTCCAGGATGTGCAGTTTTGTTACACAGGTAAATGTGTACCATGGTGGTTTGCTGCACAGATCAACCCTTTACCTAGGTATTAAGCCCAGTATCCATTAGCTATTCTTCCTGAAGCTCTCCCTCCCCTGACCACCCTCCAACAGTCCCTGGTGTGTTGTTCCCTCCATGTGTCCATGTGTTCTCATCACTCAGCTCCCACTTATAAGTGTAAGCTCCACTTCTTCGAGGGGAGTATCTACATAAATTATTTGGAATTCTTCAGTACAGAAAATGTGTCTATTCTCTTTATTTGATCATTTATTTATATCAGTGTGGACTTATAGATACTTATTTTGTACTTTGGATTATAATTCAACATTATTTTGTTGCTCAAGCTGCTCCACCTTTGGCCATTAATAGCTCTTTCAGTCAAGTAGCTCCTGATCATGGTTTGTTTGTTAGCACTTCCTTACCTTTGTGGCGCTCCAAGATGCTTCAGGCTTAT
This sequence comes from Alouatta palliata, assembly GCA_004027835.1. Taxonomy (NCBI): domain Eukaryota; kingdom Metazoa; phylum Chordata; class Mammalia; order Primates; family Atelidae; genus Alouatta; species Alouatta palliata. Next base: position 2,631 of record PVKV010029623.1, on the reverse strand, counting down.
CTTGTGCATTTCCTGCCCCTGTCCTAAAATCTGCCATTTCTCTGAGGAGCTTCCGGTTCCTTTCATTGGAGAATGGTATGAGAAATCATGATCTAGGGCTAGGTGCAGAGTAATCACAGTGCTTTGGAAGGCTGAGGTGGGAGGAGGGCTTTGGCCCAGGAACAGCCTGGGCAACATAGTAAGAGCTTGTCTGTAAAATAAATAAATGAATAAAAAATAGTCATGGTTGGTGGCGCGAACCTGTAGTCCCAGCTACTCGAGAAGCTAAGGTGGAAGGATTGCTTGAGCCTCAGTAGTTTGAGGCTGCAGAGTGGTCTGGGCTTCAATACTCCACTGACAGCGCTAAACAGGTCATCAAGACAGAAAGTCAACAAAGAAACAATGGATTTAAACTATACCTTGGAACAAATGAACTTAATAGATATATATGGAACATTTCATCCAACAACTGCAGAATACGCATTCTATTCAACAGTGCATGGAACTTTTTCCAAGATAAATCATGTGATAGGCCATAAAACAAGCCTCAATAAATTTAAGAAAATTGATTATACCAAGCACTCTCTCAGACCACAGTGGAATGAAACTGGAAATCAACTCCAAGAGAAACCTTCAAAACCATGTAAATACATGGAAGTTAAATAACCTGCTTCTGAATGAGCATTGTGCCAAAAACAAAATCAAGATGGAAATTTAAAAATTCTTCAAACTGAACGACAATAATGACACAACCTACTAAAACTTCTGGGATACAGCAAAGGCAGTGCTAAGAGGAAAGTTCATAGCCCTAATTGCCTACATCAAAAAGACTGAAAGAGCACAAACTGACAATCTAAGGTCACACCTCAAGAAATTAGAGAAACAAGAACAAACCAAAGGCCAACCCAGCAGAAGAAAGGAAATAACCAAGATCAGAGCAGAACTAAATGAAATTGAATTAAAAAAATACAAAAGAGAAATGAAACAAAAAGCTGGTTCTTTGAAAAGATAAAATTGATAGGCTATTAGCAAGATTAACCAAGAAAAGAAGAGAGAAGGCTGGACGCAGTGGCTCACACTTGTAATCCCAGCACTTTGTGAGGCCGAGGCAGGAGGATCACCTGAGGTCAGAAGTTTGAGACCAGCCTAGCTAACATGGTGAAACCTCGTTTCTACTGAAAATACAAAAAATTAGCCAGATGTGATGGTGTGCGCCTGTAATCCCAGCTACTTCGGAGGCTGACGCAGGAGAATTGCTTGAATTTGGGAGGCGGAGGTTGCAGTGAGCCGACATCGCACCTTTGCACTCCAGCTTGGGCAACAAAAGCGAAACTCCATCTCAAAAAATAAAAAAAGGAGAGAAAATAACCTCATTAAGAAATGAAACAGGAGATGTTACAACTGATACCATGGAAATACAAAGAAAATGACAAAATGCCGCTGAAGCAAATCATAGACACAAACAAATGGAAACACATCCCATGCTAATGGGTGGGTAGAATCAATATTGTGAAAATGACCTCACTGCCAAAAGCAATCTACAAATTCAATGCAATCCCCATCAAAATACCACCATCATTCTTCACAGAATTAGAAAAAACAATTCTAAATTTCATATGGAAACGCTTACCATAGCCAAAGCATGACTAAGCAAAAAAACAAATCTGGAGGCATCACACTACCTGATTTCAAACTATACTATAAGACCATAGTCACCAAAAAGTATGTGGTACTGGTATAAAAATAGGCACATAGACCAATGAGACAGAATAGAAAACCCAGAAATCAACCCAAATACTTACAGTCAACTGATCTTCAACAAAGCAAACAAAAACATAAAGTGGGGAAAAGACACCCTTTTCAACAAATGGTGCTGGGATAATTGGCTAGCCACATGTAGGAGAATGAAACTGGATCTTCATCTCTCACTTTATACAAAAATGGACTAAGGACTTAAACCTAAGACATGAAACTATAAAAATTCTAGAAGATAACATTGGAAATACCCTTCTAGATGTTGGCTTAGGCAAGGATTTCATGACCAAGAACCCAAAAGCAAATGCAATAAAAACTAAAATAAATAGCTGGGACTTAATTAAATTAAAGAGCTTTTCACGTCAAAAAGAATAGTCAGTAGAGTAAACAGACAACCCACAGAATGGGAGAAAATCTTCACAATCTATATATCTGACAAAGGACTAATATCCAGAATCTACAATGAACTCAAACAAATCAGTAAGAAAGAAACAATCCCATCAGAAATTTGGCTTAGGGCATGAATAGACAATTCTCAAAAGAAGATATACAAATGGCTAACAAGCATATGACAAAATGCTCAACATCACTAATGACCAGGGAAATGCAAATCAAAACTGCAATTCGATACCATCTTACTCCTGCAAGAATAGCCATAATAAAAAAATCAAAAAACATTAGATGTTGGTTAGGATGCAGTGAACAGGGAACACTTCTACACTGCTGGTGGGAATGTAAACTAGTACAGCCACTATGGAAAACAGCATGGAGATTCCTTAAAGAACTAAAAGCAGAACTACCATTTGATCCAACAATCCCATTACTGGGTATCTACCCAGAGGAAAAGAAGTCATTGTTCTATTTTTTTTTCTTCTTTTTTTTTTTTTTAATTTTGTT
>PVKV010029622.1:13408-23448 GCA_004027835.1 Alouatta palliata | reverse complement strand
CCTTACTCAGCCTCTGGGACCACTATCCAGTAAAAAAACAATTATCCAGGGGGCCACAGGAAAAACCACAACAAGCCCTTGGACCACAAATCGTTTTGTTGATCTGGGAAATGGCACCGTCACCCATTCCTTCTTAGTCATCCCAGAGTGCCCGTACCCACTCCTTGGACGAGATTTACTTCACAAACTTCAAGCAAATGTTTCTTTCAGCGAGAGTCAGGCTTGCCTCTCAATTCCTCCCCCCTTGGCATCAGGGCCACCTCAGCACATCCTCGTCACCTGTGCCTTGTCAGACGAATATCTCTTGCAGGAGGCTTTGTCGTCAGAGGCAGATCAACCACCAACATCAGACCTCCTCTGCCAATTCCAGAGAGATGTACCCGGAGTATGGGCTGAAACAAATTCCCCAGGCTTGGTGAGTCACCGTACCCCAGTCGTGGGTCAGTTGTTGGCGACGGCAACTCCAGTCCAGGTACGACAGTATCCCATGAGCCAGGAAGCCCGGCGGGGAATTGCTCCACATATAGCCAGGCTTCTAGAAGGAGGAATCCTTACTACCTGTAAGTCTCCCTGGAATACTCCCCTACTCCCTGTTTTGAAACCCGACACAAAAGACTGTAGGCCAGTACAGAACTTAAGGGAAGTAAACAAACAGGTGGAAACTGTCCACCCCACGGTTCCAAATCCGTACACCCTCCTGAGTCTCTTAAGCCCAGAACAACACCATTACACTGTCCTAGATCTCAAAGATGCATTCTTTTGCCTCCCCTTGGCCCCTATTAGCCAGCCTATATTTGCTTTTGAATGGACTGACCCTAATACTGGGGTTTCGGGACAACTTACTTGGACAAGACTGCCACAGGGGTTCAAAAACTCCCCTACACTGTTTAATGAGGCACTCAGCCAAGATCTTGTCACCTTCCGAGCTGAGTTCCCTACTTCAATATGTGAATGACTTATTATTGGCTACAAAAACAAAAGAGGCCTGTAAAGAGATTACCCAGTCATTATTAAAGACCCTACAGACTTTGGAATATCGGGTCTCAGCTAAAAAGGCCCAACTCTGCCAACCGAAAGTTACCTACCTGGGCTATGTTATAGAAAAGGGCAACCGGGCATTGGCACCCAGCCGAGTTCAAGCAGTGCTGCAAATACCCACCCCCACCACGAAACGCCAGGTACGAGAATTCCTTGGAGCAGTAGGGTATTGTAGGCTATGGATTTTGGGATTTGCCGAGATAGCCAAGCCCCTGTATGCATGCATGGGAGAAAATCAGCCTTTGGTTTGGACAAAAATAAAGCAACAGGCTTTTGACAGGCTCAAGACTGCCCTAACTACGGCCCCTGCCTTGGCTTTGCCAGACATATCTAAACCCTTCCGGTTGTTTGTGCATGAAAAACAGGGAGTCGCTAAGGGGGTGCTCACCCAGAGTTTGGGACCATGGTCCCGGCCAGTTGCATACCTTTCAAAAAAACTTGATCCTGTGGCCTCAGGGTGGCCAGCCTGTCTGAAGTCGGTGGCAGCTACAGCCTTGTTAGTTAAGGAGGCGGATAAACTGACCTTAGGGCAGGAGTTGTATTTAGTGGCACCCCACGCAGTGGAGTCACTACCCCGTGGAGCTCCAGGAAAGTGGATGTCAAATACCCGCATAGTCCAATATCAGGCCTTACTTTTGAACCAGCCCCGCATAAGGTTTTCAAAGACTACAGTTTTAAACCCCACCACACTACTACCTGACAGCAAGCCGGAGGAGCCCATACATGATTGTCAACAGACACTGGATGTCCTCCACGCCATTCGACCGGACCTCACCGACATCCCCCTGCAGAACCCAGAAGAGGTACTGTATACAGATGGCAGCAGTTTTGTGGTTGACGGAGTCAGGTATGCCGGGGCAGCTATAGTCACCTTAGAGCGAGTTATCTGGGCCCAGGCTCTTCCACAAGGAACCTCAGCCCAGAAGGCAGAACTCATAGCCCTGATAAAGGCTTTAAACTGGGCAGAGGGAAAAACTGTGAATATCTATACAGATAGCAGGTATGCTTTTGCTACAGCTCATGGGCATGGAGCAATTTATAAGAAAAGAGGACTACTTACCTCAGAGGAAAAAACCATCAAAAATAAAGAAAAAATCCTAGCCCTACTAGAGGCTATATGGAAGCCCAAGGCAGTGGCATTAATACACTGCAAAGGACACCAGAAGGGAGATTCACCAGAGGCAAGGGGAAATAGGGCAGCTAATCTACAAGCCAGACAGGCAGCACTGAGGCCAGTAAAACCCCTAACTCTTCTTGTAACTCTGCCGGCCCCAACCTTGCCCCCTACCCCTATGTACTCACCTGAGGAAAAAATTTTGCTAAAGAACAGGGGGGTACCCAAGATTCCACAGGATGGTGAAGTCTACCGAATATAAAAATTGTGGTCCCCAAGACTCTAGGACGAGTTCTAGTTAAGGACACACACCAGGCCACACACAGGACAGACAAAATTAATTAAGCTGCTAAGGGCCAGATACCACATTCCACACCTACACGAGTTAGTCAGAGAGACTGTAACTCGATGTGATGTGTGTGCCAGGGTAAATCCAGGGGGAAGTAGGCCTAGTCAAACAGGGATAAGACTTAGGGGTACTAGCCCGGGAGAACACTGGGAGGTGGACTTTACTGAAATAAAACCCCCAGCGTGTGGCTATGTGCTATAGCTGGCCTAGGGTTAGAACCTGAGCAACGCCATTTTATAAAAGACAAAGCTGTGTTTTAAAATAAGTTGCAACAGCTGCCCCACTCTCCTCACAATAACTGCTGGCCTTTGGCTTCTGTACGTAAAACTGCTAGTTTGCTCTGCAAACTAGGTAAAGCTATCTACCCTTCTTATCAGTAACAGCCAGAATTGTCGGCCTTTGTAACTAGAATAGCAGCCCAAGCTAATTCCATCCTGGCCCCTGTGCTTTGTAATAAGTAACTAAGATCTGTTATTTCCTCTGATGCCCAGAAGATGTGCAAACGAACGCTTATCTTAACTTCTGTAAGCCACTTAGGTAACAATTGAGGAGGGAAGATGTCCTCAAACCCCTGGAATGTCCGGAGCCCAGCTCCCTCCTCTCTGTCCGGGAGATGATTTACGAAAACCCCTAAATGTCTGTGTCCCTCACCCCCACCCCCACCTCTCACCCTAACTCCCAAAGTGAGTCCTACGGGTATAAAGGGTCTTAACACCCTCCATTCGGTGCCACAGGTTGGAGAGACGCGAGTCCTCCGTGGTCGCTGGCTTAATAAACCCTGCTATTTGGCATACTTTTGTCTTGGTGCTGGTTCCTTAATCTCGCCTCAAATACAACAGCTATAGATACCTCCTCGTGTTTATAGACACCTTCTCTAGATGGGTTAAGGCTTTCCCTACTAGGTCTGAAACTGCACTGGTAGTAGCAAAAAAGTTGTTACAGGACCTGGTTCCTCGGTTTGGCTTGCCCCTGACTCTGGGATCAGATAATGGCCCTGCATTTGTTGCACAAGTTTCTCAGGGCCTGGCAAAAGCCCTGGACATATCTTAAAAACTGCATTGTGCCTATCGCCCCCAGAGTTCAGGACAGGTTTAGAGAATAAACCGGACCATAAAAAAAAACTCTGACAAAGTTCATATTGGAGACCGGTGAAAACTAAGTCAACCTGCTTCCTTTTGTCCTCCTCCGTGTCCAATGCTCACCCTATCAAAAATGTTTCTCCCCTTTTAAAATTATGTTTGGCAGGCCCCCTCCCTTACTCCCCAAACTTGCAGACGCTGTACATGCCGAAGTTCATAACCACACACTCCTCAAGTCCCTACAGGCACTCCAGTCTGTTCAGTCCCAGGTGCACCCGCTCATCCGAAAAACTCGACCTACTCCAGGGGATTTCACTGACCAGCCGGTACATCCCTTCCAGCCCGGGGACAAAGTCCTGGTAAAGAGATTCACCGCCTCCGGTCTACCTCCTCGCTAAAAGGGACCCTACACAGTAACTCTGGTCACTCCCACGGCAATCAAGGTGGACGGACTAACTGCTTGAATTCACCGTTCACACGTCAAGACTGCCCCCCTGATGCAGGATGGGAGGTGGTCTCATCTACAACAGACCCCCTAAAGCTAAAACTATTGCGCCGTACTCAGTCATTGTCCTAATCTCCCTGATTCCTGTAACCACCCTCCAAAAGGAACCCCCTTTAACACCCACCTATTACCAATAGGTCCTCATAGAGGGCTCGACGAGACAGTTCATTAGTTCTGTAATTGGGGATAAAACTACCCTTGGCAACTTAACCCTAAAGTATGTCCCCAAACAGCGTATAACTTTTCCCCTAGACCTCTGCACCCTCCTAGAAAAAAGCCTAAGTGTAACTAATGGTTCTGAAATCCAACTATGGGCCCCTGTGTCACAAAAAAAGACCTATTAAAGATTTAATAGATGTTAAAAGAACAGGGGGGAATGTGCTGTAGCTGGCCTAGAGTTAGAACCTGAGCAACGCCATTTTATAAAAGACAAAGCTATGTTTTAAAATAAGTTGCAACAGCTGCCCCACTCTCCTCACAATAACTGCTGGCCTTTGGCTTCTGTACATAAAACTGCTAGTTTGCTCTGCAAACTAGGTAAAGCTATCTACCCTTCTTATCAGTAACAGCCAGAATTGTCAGCCTTTGTAACTAGAATAGCAGCCCAAGCTAATTCCATCCTGGCCCCTGTGCTTTGTAATAAGTAACTAAGATCTGTTATTTCCTCTGATGCCCAGAAGATGTGCAAACGAACGCTTATCTTGACTTCTGTAAGCCACTTAGGTAACAATTGAGGAGGGAAGATGTCCTCAAACCCCTGGAATGTCCGGAGCCCAGCTCCCTCCTCTCTGTCCGGGAGATGATTTACGAGAATCCCTAAATGTCTGTGTCCCTCACCCCCACCCCCACCTCTCACCCTGACTCCCAAAGTGATTTCTACGGGTATAAAGGGTCTTAACACCTTCCATTCGGGGCCACGGGTTGGAGAGACGTGGTCGCCGGCTTAATAAACCCTGCTATTTGGCATACTTTTGTCTTAGTGCTGGTTCCTTAATCTCGCCTCGAATACAACAATTGTCACCAGAGCACATCGAACAAAGAAAGCAGAGGTTTTCTGCCCTTGACGCATTGAGTTCTTACTGCTATGTCCTGTCTGCACTGGCTGGAGCTGGACTGCACAATCTAGCTGATCTCAATTGGCTAAAAACTGAAAACTTTCCTAAATAGGTAAATGTGTGATGGAGAACAAAGAAAGAAAGGGGGCTGTTTACAGAAAACTAGGAGAATAATAACATTTCCAAATAAAGAAGAGACATAGACTGTAAGCCGGGAAGTGCCTGGGCATGTTTGAACATGTCTGAGCAGGCTATAAGCCAGAACAAGTAACTTGGCTGAAGTAGAAGGACCGAGAATGTACTTATTCCCTCACTATATTTAACAGCTGCATGGGGCTTAACAAAGCGTTATTAGCAAAAAGCAAGGAAGCTTGAAGGACGTTGGTTTTTAAAAGAGACTATTATTTCTAACACTAATTATTTATTCTTTAACAAAAAGGGAAACTTTGAAGAGGAACTTTTTACTTTTTACAGGTGGACACACATATGTACACATACACAAATTATAATACGCATATTCTATTGTAAATTTCCATTTTTCAGTTAGCAGAATATCATGCACATGTCCCAATGAACATGTAAGCTATAATATGTTTAATGGATGCATAATATTACATTCCATGGATTCATATAATACTCTTTATGTAAGCAGTCTCACTATTGAACATTTAGGATATTTCCATTTTGAATCTCTATTTATTTAGAGATAGGGTCTTGCTCTGTTGCCCAGGCTGGAGTGCCATGGTGTGGTCATAGCACACTGTAGCCATGCCCTCCTAGGCTCAAGCAAGTCTCCAGCCTCAGCTTCCCGAGTAGCTGGGACTACAGGTGCCTGCCACCATGCCCAGCTAAGTTTTCTATTTTTAGTAGAGATGAGATCTTGCTATGTTATCCAGGCTGGTCTCAAACTCCTGGGCTCAAGTGCTCCTCCTGCCTTGGCCTCCCAAAGTTCTGAGATTACAAGCATGAGCCAATGTGCGTAGCCTTTGAATTTCTTTTAGATACTTTGAGAAACACCTTGTACATCCATGATGATACAGTCATGATTTTTAAAACTTTATTTCCAAGGATTTATTTTTCTTTTAAAATGAAAGAAATTGGGTCTGGTGTGGTGGCTCATGCCTGTTAACTGAGCACTTTGAGAGGCTGAGGCAGATAGATCACTTGAGTCCAGGAGTTGGAGACCAGCCTGGGCAACATGATGACAACCTGTCTCTACAGAAAATGAAAAAATTAGCCAATTGTCATGGCACATGCCTGTAATTCCAGCTACTCAGGAGGTTGAGGCAGGAGTATCACCTGAGCCCAAAAGGCAGTGATTGCAGTGAGCTGTGATTTCACCATTGCGCTCCAGCCTGGGTGACAGAGTGAGACCCTGTCTCAAAAAAAGAAAGAAAGAAGGAGGGAGGAAGGGAGGAAGAAAGGAAGAAAAATATTTAAAGTGAAGGAAGGAAGAAAAAATATATATATTTTTTGAGATGGAGTATCACTCTTGTTGCTGAGGCTGGAGTGCAATGGCGCAATCTTGGCTCACCACAACCTCTGCCTCCCGGGTTCAAGTGATTCTCCTGCGTCAGCCTCTCGACTAGCTGGGATTACAGGCATGCACCACAATGCCCGGCTAATTTTGTATTTTTAGTAGAGACGAGATTTCTCTGTGTTGGCTGGACTCGAACTCCTGACCTCAGGTTATCCGCCTGTCTTGGCCTCCCAAAGTGCTGGGATTACAGATGTGAGCCACTGCATCCAGCCAAAAAATATTTCAGTTAAAGTGGAGATCCCTTTTGTTCTCCCTGTTTCCCTCTGTTATTTTTCCAGAATTCATAGATAATATATCATACTGCTTTATTTATGTATTTGTTTTTGAGAGAGGGCCTTACTCTGTCACCCAGGCTGGAGTGCAGTGGCCCAGTCATGGCTCATTTCTTCCTAGGCCTATTGGTGTCAAGCAATCCTCCTACCTCAGCCTCCCTAGTAGCTGGGATTTTTTTATCTTTAATTTTCGTAGAGATGGGTTCTTTTTTCTTTTCTTTCTTTCTTTTTTCTTTTTTCTTTTTTTTTTTTTCTGAGACAGATTCTCCCTCTGTCACCCACGCTGGAGTACAGTGGTGCGATCTTGGCTCACTGCGACCTCCTCCTCCTGGGTTCAAGTGATTCTCCTGTTTCAGGCTCCTGAATAGCTGGGATTACAGGTGCCCGCCACCACACCTGGCTAATTTTTTTGTATTTTTAGTAAACACAGGGTTTCACCCTGTTGGCCGGGCTGGTTTCAAACTCCTGACCTCAAGTGATTCACCTCCTTCGGCCTCCCAAAGTGTTAGGATTATAGGCGTGAGCCACTGCGCCTGGCGGGATGAGTTCTTGCTGTGTTGCCCAGGCTGGTCTCGAACTCCTGGCCTTAAGTGATCCTCCCTCCTCGGCTTACTGAAGCACTGTGATTGCAAATGTGAGCCAGGAGACTCCCACCTCCTGCATCCATTAAACATATTATAGCTTATTTGTTAATTAGGACATGTGCACGATATTCTGCTTATTTGCACATTTTAAAAAGTTACATAGGGAGACCTCCTGTGTCCACTTTGGAGCCTCCCTCCCTCTATCTCTGCAGGGGGGAGCCTCTTCCTTCTGCCTTCTTCCTTCCCTCTAGCCTATTAAACTCTCCACTCCTTAAAACCACACACGCACACACAGACACACTCTTCTTACATAGATGCTGTTGTTCCACGGACACTGGAGACAGTTATGCCAGGTACAACTGAGGGACTGTGTTAAAAAAAAACTTCTCTTCCCGGTCCATGAGGGGTGTAGTTTCAAAGGTAGGAGTTTCCCGGCTCCACGCCTCCATCCGGGATGTAAAGTTCTTTGTCTGGGTTTTCTGCACTCAGGCTAGGTAGAGAAATCCAGGTGAGGCTCCTCTGACTCAAAAAAAAAAAAAAAAAAAAAAAAAAAAAAAAAAAAAAAAAAAAAAAAAAAAAAAAGTGCCGTGGCCAGTGGCTCACGCCCGCCTGTAATCCCAGCACTTTGGGAGGCCGAGGCAGGCGGATCACGAGGTCAAGAGATCGAGACCATCCTGGCCAACATGGTGAAACCCCCATCTCTACTAAAAATACAAAAATTAGCTGGGTGGGGTGGCGCTTGCCTGTAGTCCCAGCTACTCGGGAGGCTGAGGCAGGAGAGTTGCTTGAACCCGGGAGGCCGAGGTTGCAGCAAGCAGAGGTCAGGCCATCGCACTCCAGCCTGGCGCCCGGCTGCGGAGCAAGACACTGTCTCAAAAAACAAACAAAAAACCTGCCGAAAGCTCTGGGAGGAGGGGGCTCTAACTCAGAGTTGTGGACCAAGTAGCCAATCCGGTATCAGAGTCAAAGATCAATCACTCCAGAGGAAGTTTGAAAGAACTCCTCTCATTGGAGGAGAACAGGAATGGGGAGGGAATAACTCAAGGATTAAACTCCCGGGGCTCCCTCCCTAGACGGATTCCTTCTCTGGGTCCCCTCCCAAGGCAGTGGGACCTGTCTTTCTCTTTCCCCTTTTTCTGTCTGATAAATTGCTGTCTGCAAAACTCTTTGGCTCCAGGATATTTATTCCAACGGCAAACTCACCGCACCTCTGGGGCCCCTTTCCGCATTCTTCCGGGTAAGAAAGGCTCTCCTTCAACTGGTATGTGAGCATTTTTGTTCTTGCTGGTACAACATGATGTCCCACACTTAGTTGATAGTTCCTGCGTCAGCCCTGGAATCAACTTCTCTGAGGAGCCCTGGTGTTATGGGGAATGGTATTTACATACCACGGACTGGCCAGATAGCTTGTTATTTTCAACATGGATTGTTCAAAACTGGCTCTAGTTCATTGGTGAGGGCTGCTGGACCCTCCCTCCCTCCCTTCTTTCCTTCCTTCCCTCCCTCCTTCCTTCCTTCCTTCCTTCCTTTATTTTTCTTTCTCTTTCTCTCTCTTTTCTCTTTCTCTCTCTGTCTCTCTCTCGTTCTTTCTTTCTTTTTTTAAAGGGCTTTGCTGGAATTTATTTCATAAGGAATCTCAAATTAAATCTTTTAAAAAGCCTCTTGAGCCCAGGTAACTACTTATCTATGCTAGCAGACACTTGTACAAATTGAGTGAGTTCTTCTCTTCTTGAGGTCCCAAAATAACTTGGGGTTCCTGGGCCTGTCAGAAAGCAACATTTTTTCATGGTCATGAAAGACAAAGGAATTGTTTCAGATGAAAGGAGATTGAGGAGACATGACAACTAAATTCAATGTGTGATCCTAAATTTAGATTCTAGATGACAAAAAGGACATAAGAACATCCTAAACTTAGATTCTAGATGGCAAAAAGAACAATTGGCAAAATTTGAATAAAGTTTGTAGGATAGATAATGCTGTATTAGTGGTAATTTCCTTGTTTTGATAATTGTAATATGGTTATGTAAGATGTTAATATTTGGGGAATCTGGATGCATACAAGATTTTTGTACTATTTCTCAACTTTTTTATATGTCTAAAATTATTTCAAAATGAAAGATAAAAACAAAAAATAGAACAACAAAAAAGTGACATTCTTTACCTACCACAGTGTAGAAACTCTGTAAAGGATGAGGTATGTTTTCCCAAAGAGCTTTTACTGGCTCTATACATCAACCTCAGACTGTTCTTCAAAACAGTCTGAAAACATGTCATTCCAGCCACAGCTGTGGTAAAACAGCCAGTGTCTCCAATTGTCTCCTGTTACAAAAGAAAACAAATCTTTATTGAAATTATACAAATAACAAGATTGCTGTGGGAAGTAAAAAAAGTTTCTCTTCAAAGTTTCCTTTCTTGTTAAGAAAAATTCAGAAGTGTTAGAAATAACAGTTTGTTTTAAACACTTTCTTCAAAAGCCTTCTTGCCTTTTTTTTTTTTTTTTTTTT
>PVKV010029622.1:0-13308 GCA_004027835.1 Alouatta palliata | reverse complement strand
ACGGGGTTTCACCATGTTGACCAGGATGGTCTCGATCTCTTGATCTCGTGATCCGCCCGCCTCGGCCTCCCAAAGTGCCGGGATTACAGGCGTGAGCCACCGCGCCCGGCCGCCTTCTTGCCTTTTTGCTGGAAGCCCTATTCCATGTAGCTGTTAGGAGTGCTTACAGGCAGGTAGTACATTCTATGTCCTGTACTTTAACCAAGGTGTCTGTTCTGGATGTGCTCACAGGCATGTCCCAGCTCACAGCCAATGTCCCTGTTCCCTATCTGGACTTCTTTTTTATGCTCTCCATTGCTTTACGTTTCAACTTATTAGCCAATTGGGTTTTAGTTTAGATTGTGAGGTCTGGCTCCAGCCAACGGAGATCGGACATAGCAGTAAGGACAACCCGAATGCATAAGAAATAAATATGTCTGCTTTCCTTTGTTCGTTGTACTCTGGTAAGATTGCTAGTGGGAGTTCCCTTTCTACAGGAAGTAAAAAGAACTGCTTTGCTGGGAGATCCTTTAGTACTAATTTTTCTTTGCGACACAAGAAAGAAAAATTTTATTCATAACATTGCCATAAGCTGAGAATACTCAGAAATAGCTTCCAAATTCTAGAGAAATCAGGTAGAGAGAAATATGCTTTAAAGTTTGCTCCCGGGAGTATACATTACTCAATTGTTAAAAGCTGCAAATAGCTCAAAAGAAAAGAAATTGTCTTGAATCTGAGAAACAAAACACAAAGAATCAGCCACATTTCAAGCAAAAAGTCATAAAAAGATTGTCAGTCTTGTATTAGTTCAGTTCATACAATTAACTCCTGTTCTGCTTGATATTCAGGAACACATCAGCTTTCCTGTGAGAGTCCTGGAAATTTTTCTCTCTGCTTTAATGGCACAATCTCCAAAGTTATCAGAAATCTGCAGTCAAGGGCACCTTTTGAAAAGCAAACCACCTTTTATTTATTTTATTTTTTAGAGGCAGGTTCTTGCTCTGTCTCCTTAGCTGGAGTGTGGTGATGTAATGTTAGTTCATTGCAAGCTAAAACTCCTGGGCTCAAATGATCCTCCCATCTCAGCCTCCCAAGTAGATGAAAATATGAATGTATGTCACCACACCCAGCTACTTTTTGTAGAAGTAAGGTCTCACTTTGTTGCCCAGGCTGGTCTCAAACTCCTGGCTTCAAGTGATCCTCCTGGGAGGGATTACAAGTGTGAGACCCTGTGTGCCTCCATGCCCAGTCAAAACCACCTTTTAAAATGATCGATCAAGATAGTAATTATCTGTGAGAAAAGTCTCAGGACAGCAATGGTTAAAGACACAATCTGGACTGGGCATGGTGGCTGATGCCTGTAATCCCAGCACTTTGGGAGGCCGAGGTGGGCGAATCACGAGGTCAGGATATTGAGACCATCCTGGCCAACATGGTGAAACCCCATCTCTACTAGAAATACAAAAATTAGCCAGGCGTGGCAGCACATGCTTGTAATTCAGCTACTGGAGAGGCTGAGGCAAGAGAATTGCTTAAACTCAGGAGGTGGAGGTTGCAGTGAGCTGAGATCGTGCCACCACACTCCAGCCTGGAGACAGAGCTGAACTCCGTCTCAAAAAAAAGAAAAAAGACACAATCAACAAGGAAATCTGGTCACCTCTATGGTAACAACAATTGCATGTAACAATTATAAATATTACAGATGACATATATTGGGACATATTAGAATTATAGGAATCTTAAATAATTTTGGAACACATACTAATAATATGTTTATATAACTATAACCTAAAGAAAGTTAAACACCATTTTATATTTGACAATGTTTTCTGTATGGTTTTAGTATGTCAAAGGTGACTATATTTCTTTTGGACATTGGGGACCCAATACTTAAAAAGTGAGGTCAAAAAAGACTTAAATTTAGCATTTGATTTTGGAAAGTTTTTCAAATATCAAAGACTTAAAATACTTGATATCACAAAATAGGATTATGGGTCATTCAGCTGAAGTGACTAAAAAAATTTTAAACTGCAAAATCCTTATTGGTAGAAGGGAGACTCAGCTTTCCAAATAAGACCCAGGAAAGACAATATGAGGCCAGCTGAGCCTGTCTCTTTTCTTTCCCCTCTTTTTCCCTTTTTTCCTACAGATTATTTAAAAGGTAAAGAAAAATATTTCATCATCTCTCAATAATATGTGAAAATATTGTTCAAAAGAGAAAACCAAATTCTACCTTTTCATTGTATTATTAATGTTAAACCTAATCTTTAATAAAACCTTATAAACAAATCATTCTTAATGCGTGTAATTATAAGACAAGATTTCCATAAGCCCTCTGTAATTCATTATAATTTTCTATCAAAGAAAAGATCAATGTTCCAAGGAAACCCTGTTATTCTGACACGTGGGCCCAGATTCTAGTCCTGCATCAGTATGCTTTCATTTTAATGTTTAATTTATAAAAAACTAATCTTTTTCAAGTTTTAGCCAACTTGCTTACCCCCGTAGAACTTCCTTACAAGATCAATCTTTCACAAATCTTTTACAGCTTGCTTAGCCTTTCAGTTTTGTCCTATAATTTTTTAACAAGATAATCCTTAAAAGCTCTAAAGTAGAAAAAAATACTTTCTCTTTAATAAAAACCATATTTCCATTGCTTCCTATAATCTTTTACAAAAACACTTTCTACTTTCCTTAAATACCTCACATGTAAAACTATTTCTCACTTGTCTCAGTCGCGTGTGTTACAGTGTTAACTGTTAGCAACTTTCATTTTTGGGGAGGAACCTGGTAAATAAGCAGGTTTAAGCTTATATCAGATTGCAGAGCCCAGGGTAAGGAAGGAGAAGTGGATGAGTGACCCTTCCCAGCATAGCCAGGGGGCCTGGCTAACTCCATGTCTCCAGGCCTTACCTAGAATCTAATGGTTATGAAACAGATAAGTCAAACAATCATAAAAAAAAGTCATACAAGCAGTTTATGACCTTAAAACTTACAGCAAACACCATATTTGATCTGCTTAATTCAGACCAATTGTCTAAATTCTGAAAAAGTTTCTTATTTTACCAATAATTTTTAAAACTATATTTACCAAAGATTATAAAGTGATTGAAGTTTCTATTTTTCGGGCAAAATATTTAAGTGCTTATTTTTCTTTTCTTTTTTCTTCTTGTTTTTTTGAGACAGGATCTTGCTCTGTCACCCGGGCTGGAGTGCAGTGGCATGATTACGGCTCACTGCGGCTTTCACTTCCTGGATTCAAGTGATCCTCTCACTTCAGCCTCCAGGGCAGCTGGGACTATAGGCATGCACCACTGTGTCTGGATAATTAAAAAAAAATTTTTTTTTACATTTTTTGGTTTTTGTATTTTTAGTAGAGATGAGGGTTTGCCATGTTGCCTAGGCTGGTCTTGAACTCCTGGCCTCAAGTGAGCCACCCACCTCAGCCTCCCAAAGTGATGGATTACAGGCATGAACTACCATGCCTGGCCGAAATGTATTTTTATTTTTTAACATTTGAGTTCAGGGTTACATATGCAGGTTTGTTACAGAGGTAAACTTGTGTCATGGGGATTTGTTGTACAGATTATTTTATCATCCAGGTATTAAGTACCCATTACTTATTTTTTCTGACCCTCTCCCTTTTCCTGTCCTCCAACCTCTGATAGGTCTGAGTATATGTTGTTCCCCTCTGTGTCCATGTGTTCACGTCATTTAACTCCCACTTATAAGTGAGAACATGTGGTATTCGGTTTTCTGTTCCTGCGTTAGTTTGCTAAAGATAGCGGCCTCTGGCTCCATCCATATGCCTGCACAGAACATCATCTCATTCTTTTTTGTGGCTGCATGGTATTCCATGATGTCTATGTACCACATTTTCTTTATGGAGTCTATCATTGATGGGCATTTAGGTTGATTCCATGTCTTCGTTATTGTGAATAGTGTTGCAGTGAACATACACATGAATGCATATTCCTTTGGGTATAAACCCAGAACTGGAGTTGCTGGGTTGAATGGTGTTTCCATCGTTAGCACTTCGAGGAATTGCCACACTGTCTTCTACAATGGTTGAACTAATTTGCATTCCCACCAACAGTGTATAAGCGTTCCTTTTTCTCCATGACTTTGCCAATGTCTGTTATTTTTTGACCTTTTAATAATAGCCATTCTGACTCGTGTGAGATGGCATCTCGTTGTGATTTTGATTTGCATTTCTCTAATGATCAGTGATGTTTAGTTTTCTTTTTTTTACGTGATTTATTGGCTGCATGTATGTCTTCTTTTGAAAAGTGTCTGCTTATGTTAAATTTGTTTTTTTAGAGACAAGGTCACACTATGTTGCCCAGGCTGAGGCAGGATAGGTAGTCAAGGAAGTAACCATGTCCTCGGGATGCAGCAGCCGTGATGACCATGCTCTTTCAAGTATAGCAATCTCCAGTAGGGAATTTCTCCTGTGGAGAGCATGTGCCTTTTGATTTTTACCGGACTTCAGACTGACCCTTTGCTCATTATGATAGTAAAAAACACACCCCTGGGTGGAGACTTGCGATGCTAATGAGACGTGATGATGAACAAGCATATACAACTGCTACATGTGTTCCAGAGGACAGTCGAGAACATCCTTGTCAGTAACTCCTCCTGCCACCCCCTTGGGAATAATCATGTAAGACTCCCAGAAAGGGAGTTTTTCTAGTAACAGCCAATGTTGTCTCATCCTCATGAGCAGCCTGTTCATTGTTTATTCTGCCCCTAACTTTTGAGTATTCTTTCTCCTTTGCAGTACATTGCTCTGTGCTGCATCTCCTTTGCCATGTGCCTTTTGGTTAAATTCTTTTAAACCAAGAAGACAAGAATTGAGGTTTTATGGCAGCCATCAACAAGGCTGGTCTCAAACTTTTGAGCTTAAGGAGTCCTCCTGCCTTGGCCTCCCAGAGTGCCAGAAGTATAGGTGTCAGCCACCACTCCCAGCCTAAGTGCTTATTTTTCTTTAAGCCAATTAATTAGAGCTCTTTTATATATTTTGAGAGTGAAACATCACACACGGTACAAATGTGAATACACAGACAGACAGACAGAAGTAGATCAGGTAGAGTTATGAGATTCTTCGTTTGCCAGTTTTTAAGTTTCTCTTCCCTTTTTTATACTATCATTCTCTTGATTGTCTGTTTCCTGCCCTAAATTATTGTCAGCTAGGCAATTGTAAATTTGCATTCTTAAAGGGACAATTCCTAGGTGAAACAAGGTAGAGTATTCATGTTTTACTCAAACTAAGGAAAAATGGTGTGAGTAAAAGTCCAGTTAAGAATGCCAGGAAAAGCAAACACCTTTCTTTAAAGATTTAAGGATTTTTTTTAAAAAAATTTATTTATTTTACTTTAGGTGCATACTATAGCTGGCATTTCTCCCCATGTTATCTCTCCCCACCATCCCCCCTCTCCCCATCCCCCACTCTCTCTCCCCTACCCACCCTCCAACTGCCCCCAGTGTGTGAAGCTTTTCTCCCTCAGTCCACATGTTCTCGTTGTTCAACACCTACCTATGAGTGAGAACATATGGTGTTTGGCTTTCTGTTCTTGTGTCAGTTTGCTGAGAATGATAGTTTCCAGATTCATCCAAGTCCCTACAAATGACACAAACCCATCATTTTTTATGGCTGTGTAGTATTCCATGATGTCTATGTACCACATTTTCTTTGTCCAGTCTATCACTGATGGGCATTTGGGTTGGTTCCAGGTCTTTGCTATTGTACACAGGGGGGCAATGGGCATATGTGTGCATGTGTCTTTATAGTAGAGCAATTTCTAGTTCTTTGGGTATATGCCCAGTAATGAGATTGCTGGGTCAAATGTAATTTCTATTTCTAGATCCTTGCGAAATTGCCGCACTGTCTTCCACAATGGTTGAACTAATTCACACTCCCACCAGCTGTGTACGAGTGTTCCTGTTTCTCCACATCCTCTCCAGCATCTGTTGCCTCCAGATTTTTTAATGATAGCCATTCTGACTGGCGTGAGATGATATCTCAGTGTGGTTTTGATTTGCATTTCTCTAATGATCAGTGATGATGAGCATTTTTTCATATGTTTGTTGGCCTCATATATGTCTTCTTTTGAAAAGTGTCTGTTCATACCCTTCACCCACTTTTGTATGGGGTTGTTTGTTTTTTTCTTGTATATCTGTTTTAGTTCTTTGTAGATTCTGGATATTAGCCCTTTGTCAGATGGGTAGATTACAAAAATTTTTTCCCATTCTGTTGATTGCCGATTCATTCTGATGATGGTTTCTTTTGCTGTACAGAAGCTCTGGAGTTTAATTAGATCCCATTTGTCTATCTTGACTTTTATTGCCATTGCTTTTGGTGTTTTAGTCATGAAGTCCTTGCCTATGCCTATGTCCTGGATAGTTTTGCCTAGGTTTTCTTCCAGGGTTTTTATGGTGTTAGGTTTCATGTTTAAATCTTTGATCCATCTGGAGTTAATTTTAGTGTAAGGTGACAGGTAGGGGTCCAGTTTCTGCTTTCTGCACATTGCTAGCCAGTTTTCCCAACACCATTTATTAAACATTTCCCCATTGCTTGTTTTTGCAGGGTTTGTCAAAGATCAGATGGTTGTAGATGTGTGGTGTTTCTTCTGGGGTCTCTGTTCTGTTCCATTGGTCTATGTCTCTGTTTTGGTACCAGTACCATGCTGTTTTGATTACTGTAGCCTTGTAGTATAGTTTGAAACCACTGCCCAGTGAAATAAGAGAAGACACAAATAAATGGAGAAACATTCCATGCTCATGGTTAGGAAGAATCAATATCGTGAAAATGGCCATACTGCCCAAAGTAATAGATTTGATGCTATCCCCATCAAGCTACCAATGACCTTCTTCACAGAACTGGAAAAACCCACTTAAAACTTCTGTGGAATCACAAAAGACCCCACATAGCCAAGACAATCCTAAGCAAAAAGAACAAAGCCGGAAGCATCACACTGCCCGACTAACGATTTATGTTTTTAAATTGGGTTAGTGGCTTTAGGGTGGAGCCTTTTAAGGAGTGGGGCCAAAAAAGCATGCAGTCTCTAGGGCCTAATAAACAGGAGTAGCGGGAAGGCAAAACAGTGTCCAAAATCAAGGATCTTGTTTTTATACTGGATCCTGGATCCCCCAAAAGAGGAAACTGCTATAGGGTGAGACAGTGCAATGTTTTTACCATGCATTTCACTGCAAGGACATGTGAGGTCTGTGAGCAACCCAAAGCCAATCAGCCCATTTTGTAATCAGCCCATCCCCAGTCCTTGCCTACCAGGTAACCAAGAGCATGACTTTCATATCCAAAGAACTGGGTATTGCCCTGTAGTAATATCCACTCACAGTAAGCAACTGCCATTACATTAGCCATCCCTAAAAGTATACTTTCTAGCTAGCTATGACACACCAAGGCTAACAATCCTTTCATAATGCAAAGTAACGTCTGATACCCCCAAAAGTCAAAAAGGTCGGGTAACGCAATGCAAGACAGAGCAGGGCCTTAGATTTTGAGAGGAATCTGTCTGCTTACACTTTCTGGGTATTCCGTGAGGAACCCAAAAAGTCCCATGCTCTCTGGAATTAGCTTAGGTCTCCTTATGTGGGCACTGAGGGTGGCAAGGAGACAGGCAGAAGTAAATGGAGACACACTTCAGTTCACTGAGAAGAAAATCTTTTGTCTCTAAAAACAAGACCCAAGAAGAGACAATAGCATACAGGCTTTTTGAATGTGTGTGTAATTTGCATATCTACTTTTAATTAAGTTGACTTTTAACCATAGAGCTCTTTTTTTAAAAAAAAATCATTTTAAATCTCTTATTACCAGACTCTAGCCAGGACAAACAGCCAACACCTCCAGCTTTTAAACTTTTTTTTCTTCCCCAAAGGCATTTTCCTAAATGAACCCCAAAATCCTTAACTAAGGTTTTGACTTACCTGTGGACACATAGGTGCTTCCAAAGAGATGAGAAGTGGTTTTTACAAGATCTAGAATCACCACTAAGGTACCTCAGAGAAAGGAAAACTCAAGACAGAAAATCAGAAGCTGTCCATGGAGGGAAAAACAATCCATAGACAGCAAAAGCCCCGCAAGTATTAAGCCAGAGAGAACTCATTCCCTAAGCCAGAAATCGAACCCAGGCCACCATTATGAAAGGGAAATGGCTTGGCTACTGAACTGCAGGATGAGGTGATTGCCATCTTCTTTCCCCAGAAGGAGGCTAGAGCAGTCATTCTCAAGCTTGCAAAGGATTTTAACTACTCAAGAGAATGTTCTAAGACTAGGTGTGACATTATTATGTGTCCTTTTTTTAATTCAAATCTTTAAAAAAATGTTGCAAGTAAAAGTTCTCTGAAATCCTTTTTTAAAAATGGCATACTTAATTCCAGTAGTATCTCAATCCAAACGCCAGTTTGTAATTTCCCCAAATTTTACCATGTAAGCAAGAAGTATTTCTACAGATGGGGGTAGAGGAGACATGTCTGTGGTCCCCAAGAATTCACTCTCAGAAATGGGGTTAAGATGGTAAAAGATGACAAAGGCACCATAGGAATGGGGCGTTTAAAGACAAAACTCATCCAAGGGCTTGACACATTTGGGATGAAGAGTGTACTGACACATTTCAGACTCTTGGTAATTTCCGACTGGCTGCCTGATGTGAACTTGAAAATGTCTACCTTCCAGATGGTAGAGACAAAGAGAGAATACTCCCACACAGTTGCAAAGTCAAGCTCTCAAGGACATAAAACAAGACAAAAGGGAAACCTCATCTGGTTTTTGTTTCAGGGACCTGCGGCAAAGTTTGTAACTGACCAGTCTTCAAGGCCAGCTTAAACGGAGGGCTCATAGGGGATCTACAGCAGCGTTTTACCCCATAGTACCCCTCTTTATGACAGAATGCCACAGAAGGACAAATTTATAGCACACAGTACACTAGAGTTTTTTAAATTATACTTTAAGTTCTGGGGTACATGTGCAGAATGTGCAGGTTTGTTACATAGGTATACACGTGCCGTGGTGGTTTGCTGCACCCATCAACCCATTATCTACATTAGGTATTTCTCCTAATGCTATCCCTCCCCTAGGCCCCCACTCCTTGACAGGCCCCAGTGTGTGATGTTTACTCCCTGCATTCATGTGTTCTCATTGTTCAATTCCCACTTATGAGTGAGAACATGCAGTGTTTGATTTTCTGTTCCTGTGCTAGTTTGCTGAGAATGATGGTTTCCAGCTTCATCTATGTCCCTGCAAAGGACATGATCTCATCCTTTTTTATTTCTGCATAGTGTTCCATGGTGTATCTGTGCCACATTTTCTTTATCTGATCTATCACTGATGGGCATTTAGGTTAGTTCCAAGTCTTTGCTATTGTGAACAGTGCTGCAATAGACATACGTGTGCATGTGTCTTTATAATAGAATGATTTATGATCCTTTGGATATATACCCAGTAATGGGATTGCTGGGTCAAAGGGTATTTATGGTTCTAGATCCTTGAGGAATTGCCACACTTTCTAACAAAATAGTTAAACTAATTTACACTCCCACCAACAGTGTAAAAGCGTCCCTATTTCTCCACATCCTCTCCAGCATCTGTTGTTTCCTGACTTTTTAATGATCGTCATAACTGGTATTAGATGGAATCTCACTGTGGTTTTGATTTGCATTTCTCTAATGACCAGTGATGATGAGCTTTTTTTCATATGTTTGTTGGCTGCCAAAGTTAAGATTTGTCACAGAAATTCTTTTTCCCATTAATCAAAACTTTGCAGAGGAGACAAGCAGTGATTTTTGTCATTCACTCAGCCAGTTTGCACAGAGAGAGAGAGAAGTCAGAAGCCTGGCTGGTAAAACATCCTTACCCTTTTGCCAGCCTGCCAGGTTTCTGTGTTCCGCTTTTCTCAGTGGCTTTGATAACATTCTTTGCTGTACCGTAGCAGTGGGGGCCAAGCTACATTATGAAAGAAAATCATCTTTTTCTTTTCACGGAACCACAGGGAAAAGCCTCTCAATTTTGCATGATGCAGCCCAGCTGGCTACACGGGAAAGTAAATTAACATCTTTCATTCTGGCCAGAACAAAATGTATGTGATAAAACACAGACACCAGTCACCCACCTCAGCACCCGCGTATCAACCTGGCAAGGCTCAAATGTGCCCCTGTTGGCTCCTGCTGTCTTTGATCCACTACGTGGGGTGAGATGACCTCCAACCAGGTGTATCAATGGGTGGCCCCCAGGTAAGATGGAAGAGTGGGCGGTCACCACGAGTTAGGCCTGTTGAGCTTCCTTCAGGGCTCACTGAATGTGACTGATCAGACAAACGAGGAGAGCCCGCTGGACTTCTGTCAGCAGTTTTTTTGGGGAATGCTCTTCACACATACAAACATGTACAACAAGGTAAAGACAAACAAAAAGGCCTTCCAAGCCAAGATTCCAGATCAGAAGAGGATTCTTCCACATGAACCTTGTATTCTCTGTCGAAATAGGGAGAAATCTTCCCAAACCAAGGCTTATCATGCTATTTAGGGAGAGCCAGCTAAGACCTTCAAATGAGCCAAACTGAGACCCTCCATAGGAGCTGAACCAAGACCCCTCAAGGAGTTGAACTGAGAACCACCCTAAAGGAGCCAAACTGAGACCCCCATAGGAGCTGGACCAATTGGGAGAAGGAAGGAGGTGCTAGCTGGGCTTAGAACATTCACCAGACCAATTTAAAAATATCTTTCTAGGGCCTAGTGTGGGGGCTCATGCCTGTAATCCGAGCACTATGGGAGGCCAAGGCAGGCAGATCACTTGAGGCCGGGAGTTTGAGACCAGCCTGGCCAACATGGCAAAACCCTATCTCTACTAAAAACACAAAAATTAGCTGGGTATGGTGGCATCCACCTGTAACCCCAGCCACTTGGGAGGCTGAGGCATGAGAATTGCTTAAACTCGGGAGTTAGAGTTTGCAGTGAGCCAAGGTCACGCCTCTGCACTCCAGCCTGGGCGACAGACCAAGACTCGGTCTCAAAAAAAAAAAAGACATCTTTCCAGGAACTATTTCTTCATTGCATTGCAATTAGACTGAAGCACCATGGTCAACAGCACCTTATTGATAGGGAGAGCCCCAGAGATGGCCTTCACTGCAGGAGAAATAAGTGGCCACCAGAGCTCACCTCCAGGTCCATCATGCCAGTGGGAGGCTAACAAACCATAAGCAGGCACCACAAAGGTGGATCCTAGATGAGCCCCCAAATTTGTAATTGCTTGACAGGTTCTTCCAGCTCATTATACAGACAAAATTATTTTACTGAGACCGGGGCACTGAAGTAAAGTAAGAGTTTAGTTGTCACAAGACGGGCCATGCCACATGCAGATGAAGTTCAATCTCTCTGAAGGCTTAGAGGTTAGGGGTTTTCAAGGATAGTTTGGTGGGCAGGGGGCTAGGGAATGGGGAATGCTGATTAGTTGGGGATGAAACCACAGGGTGTGGAAAATGGTCCTTGTGTGCTGAATCTGTCTCTGACTGGGGCCTCAGGAACAACTGAGTCGTGAGTCGTAAGCCCAGGTGAGGTCCATCTGAAAAAAATCTCAAAAAACCAGTTGTGAGTTCTATGGCAGGGATGTTATTTCTAGGAGCAATTGGGAAAATCACAAATCTTGTGACTTCCAGAACAGCACTGGTTATTGTTTAAGCCTATGTGTTAGCAGAAACCAGGGCTTTCTCATAATTGTAACCTTGTGGCCTTCGTTAGTTTTACAGAGGCAGTTTAGTTTTGGGAGAGGCTGTTATTATCCTTGCTTTAAGGTTAAATTATAAACTAAATTTCTTCCAGATTCCTGGTCTACATCCAGGCATGGCCAAGGGCAGCTTCGAGGTTAGATGCGGGATGGAGTCAAGTGTCAGATTTCTCTTACTGTCATAATTTTGCAAAAGCAGTTTCATATTTAAGGGTTTCAATATGTGCTTTTAAAATAAATACATTACTAAAGCGTCTTTGTATAAATAGTTGTTGCCTTTATCATAATTCAAGCCGCAGCTTAACGTCACCAGAAGATTAAGCAGTAAATATACAGAGGCTCACAAACTACAAATCATGAAACAGCTATCGCTGTTAATTCAAATACAGATAAATAATTTCTACAGATGTTTCTTTATAAATTGAAGAAACTGCTCCCATAATTATAGAATTACTTTAAGGACGTGCAGCACAAAAAAATCTTAAAAATTAAACTCATATATTGTATTGACTCGTGTACTGGTTGGTAAATGTTTGTTATTAGCATAAGGGAAGAACATAATGTGAAAATCAGCTAGTTTGGTCTTTCCTTATTAGTAGGGAAAGGGGAAAAATTAGGCAATGTTTACAACTTCATTTGACCTGACTCAGATTTTGAGAAAATTGTCTTTCTACCTTTCATTCCTATACTGGCAATTGTCAAGTGAGAGAACACAGCTTAGTCATGGAAACAGACATTTTGCGTCATTTCAATTCATCTGTCTGGAGATGCATAGACCCAAAACATAGTTCCATTTATTTCTATTCCAAAACAGTTCAGTTTATTCCTCAGGAACCAACTGAGAAGTCGTCTGACTTTGCTGGTAAGCTAGTGCAAACCAAAAAGTATCTGAGACAGGTCTCAATCAATTTGGAGGTTTATTTTGCCAAGGTTGAGGACCACGGCCCATGACGCAGCCTCAGGAGGTCCTGAGAATGTGAGCCCAGGATAGTTGGGTTACAGCTTTGTTTTATACATTTTTGGGAGACAGAAGTTATAGGTAAAGATGTAAGTCACTATATGTAAGTTGTGCATTAGTTTGGGTCAGAAAGGCAGGACATCTCCAGGCAAGTGTGGGCGCTGTAGGGGGTTTCCAGGTCATAGGTGGATTTAAAGACTTCTCGATTGGTAATTGGTTGAAAGAGTTAAGCCCTGCCTGAAGAGTTGAATTCAGCATAAAGAAATGCTTCAGTTTAGATAAGTGGGTTGTGGAAGCCAGGGTTCTCACGACGGAGATGAAGCCTCTAGGTAGCAGGCCTCAGAGAGAATAGATGGTGAATGTCTCTTATCAGACCTTAAAAGGTGTCATACTCTCTGGAAAACACCTAGTAAGGGAAAGAGATTCTCTACCAAAAACAAATTTCTCTCATAAGAGACAGCTTTGCAGGACCATTTCAGAATATGTCAAAGAAATATATTTTGGGGTAAAATACTGTGATTTCCTTCAAGCCTGTTATCTGTCATGTGATGCTATGCCAGAATCAGGTTGGAATTTGACAGTCTTGTTGCTACAAGGAATCTGTTTTGTCAGTTTTTTTTTTTTTTTTTTTTTTTTT
>PVKV010029621.1:0-23352 GCA_004027835.1 Alouatta palliata | reverse complement strand
AAGATTACCCACCAGATGTCAGTCTGAGCTCTCCTTTATGAGGTGACTCGTTGGATATACGGGGGTCAGGGAGCTGCTTGAGGTGACAGTATTCTTTATAGAAGCTCAAATGCTGAGCTGTGAGCTCCGTTGTTCTTTCAGAGTTGCTGGACAGGTACGTTTAAGTCTGCTGCAGCAGAACTCATAAACCCCTTTTTTTCCCCAGGTGCTCTGTCCGGGGGGTTAGGGCTTTATTTATGAGTTTCCCTTGTGCTGCTGCCTTTTTCTCAGGACTGCCTTGCCCAGCGATGAGGCAGCCTAGTCACTGCCTGCAGAGGCTTTGCTGAGCTGGTGTGGGCTCCGCCCAGCTGCCGTGTGAACTTCCCAGCTGTCCAGTTTATACCGGTGTAGTTAGAACTGCCTCAGCAGTGGCAAACTACCTCCGCAGTGGCAGACTGCCTCAGTAATGGCGGACGCCCCTCCCCCACAGAGCTGGACCGTCCCGGGTTCAGCTGTGCTTGCTGTGAAACTCTCGATCCAGAGAGTTTCCAATGGCTGTTTTTATGTGGGGGTGGGACCAGCCGAGCCTGATCACCTGGCTCCCTGCCTCAGAGCGTCTTTTTTAGTTGAATGATTGACTGTCTCCCAGGTGTTCCAGCCACCTGTTGAAAAGGCGCCGGGATCTGTATGATTTCCCGTGCGGTGACCCACTGCGCCGGCTGAAACCGCGGGCGCTGGCGTTTTTTTGCCTGGGAAATCTCCTGGCCTGGCTGGCTGTTTCAGTCCCCTTTTTTAATCAAATGAATGGGCGGCTCTGCCTTCCCGGAGTTCCAATTGCCAGCTAAAACGGCACCTGGACCCACGTATTTTGTATCGGGAACTGCTGCGCCGGGGCACCGCTCTAAACAGCGGCGGCGAAAACGCCCGCACAGGTGAAAACAGCTGAGCCGGTGAAAACAGCCGAGCCGGCCAAATCAGGTGCGCTGGCGACCCGTGGGGCTCCTCCCCCTGGGAATCTCCTGGTCGGTGGGCAATAAAAATCCATCTGGGAATGTGGCATCCACTCACCCTCCACGCTTTCACTGGGAGCTGCAATCCTCAGCTGCTTCTAATCGACCATCTTGGATCGGTCCCTATCGATCTTTTACGTCTTTTGTCTTTTTCATGACTCTCTTCTGTTTCTTTAAATATTTGCTCTGGATTTTTTTTTTTTTTCCAGAAAGAGAAAAAGATGAGAGAGAGAAAGCTTCCACAAAGATTGTAGAAGGGGACCCAAATATGGAATCCCAAAGAGGAAAGCAGCTTCCACACTGAGTGGAAAGGGACCCCAGAGGGGGAAATCCCTGCTCTGGATTTTGTTTTGTTTTGTTTTATAGACAGCTTCTTGCTTCGTTGCCGAGGCTAGAACTCAGTGGCCCAATTATAGCTCACTGCAGATTTGAACTCCTGGGCTCTAGGGATCCTCCCACTTGTGACTCTTAAGTAGCTGGGACTAAAGGCACATGCAATCATGCCTGGCTAGCTTTTGTATTTTTTTCTTTTTTTTCTGAGATGAGGCCTTGCTCTCTTGCCCAGGCTAGAGTGCAGTGGCATGATCTCGGCTCACTGCAACCTTAACCTCCTGGTTCAAGCGATTCTCCTGCCTCAGCCTCCCAAGCAGCTGGGATAGCAGGCACCTGCCACCATGACTGGCTAATTTTTGTATTTTTAGTAGAGTCGGGGTGTCACCATCTTGGCCAGGCTGGTCTCGAACTCCTGACCTTCTGATCCACCTGCCTCAGCCTCCCAAAGTTTTGGAATTACAGGCGTGAGCCACCGTACCCAGCAACTTTTGTATTTTTTGTAGAGATGGATTTTACCATGTTTCTTAGGCCTTTTTCAAACTCCTGGGCTCAAGTAAAGTGCTAGAATTATAGGTGTGAGCCACTGTGCCTGGCCTGCTCTGTTTTGAAATAATTTTTTTACTTGATTTTCTAAGAAACTCATTTGAATTTCAAAAGTGACCATTTTCTCCTTCAAGTCGTGTACGGATTATGAATGGTTTGGTTGGGAAAGTATATTTTTAAGTTATAGAAGGTGCTTTTATAAATATCCTTATGTACTTAAAAAATTCAGGCATTTCACTAACTCTTCTATAATTTATACTTTGCTGAGCATGTGTTCTATTTGTTTAGTGCTTTCTTTTCTGATTCTCCTGTCTCTGTCCATTCCACTCCATTAAATGGCCTATTGCACATTCTTTTTCTCAGGTTTCTACTACCAGTACACTCTCTTATTAATAGAGCATGAAAATGCCAATTTTCCTGAACTGAACCCTAATGGATAGCAAGCATTCTTTTTTTTGGTAGACTTTATTTTTCAGAGCAGTTTTAGGTTCATGACAAAATTAAACAGAAGTTGCAGAGATTTCCCAGTACCCTCTTCCTGTACACATGCTCAGCATCCCCCACTATCAACGTTCCTCACCTAGAGTGGCACGTTGGTTACAGTCGATGAGCCTACATTAATATCTCATTACCACTCAGAATCCATAGTTTATGCTACTCTTGGTGTTGTGCATTCTATGGGTTTCAACAAATGTATCATGGCATGTGTCTACTATTACAGTATCATACAGAGTAGTTTCTCTGCCCTAAAAATCTGTGCTTTTACTATTCATCTCTCCCTCCTTCCTAACCCCTGATAATCACCCATCTCTTTACTGTGTCTACAGTTTTGCTTTTTCCATAATATCATATACTTGGAATTATATACTATATACTTTTTCAGATTGATTTTTTTCATTAGTAATATGCATTTAAGTTTCCCGCATGTCTTTTCTTGGCTTGATCATTTATTTTTTTTTTGAGCACTGAATAATGTTACATTGTCTGGAGTACCACAGTTTTATTTTCCCACTCACCTACTGAAGGATATCTTGGTTGCCTCCAGCTTTTGGCAATTGTCGGTAAGCATACTACAAACATTCGTGTACTGGTTTGTGTGTGGACATAAGTTTTCAACTCCCTTGGATAAACACCAAGGAGTGTGATTTTTGGATTACATGGTAAGAGTATGTTTATGTTGGAAGAATCCACCAAACTGGCTTCCAAATTGGCTATGCCATTTTGCATTCCCACCAGCAATGAATGAAAGTTCTTATTGCTCTATATCCTCGCCATTATTTGCTATTTCAGATTTTCTCCATTCTGAAAGGTGTCTAGTGGTATCTTGTTGTTTTAATCTGCATTTTCCAGATAACAAACAATATTGAGCATCTTTCCATATGCTTATATGCCATTTGTATATCTTCTTTGATGAGGTATTTGCCTATTTTTTTAATCAGGTTTTTTCTTTTCTGGTTACTGAGCTTTAAGAATTCTTTATACATTTTGAGTAATAGTCATTTAACAGATATGTCTTTTGCAGGCATGTTCTCCAACTCTGTGGCTTCTCTTTTCATTCTCTTAAGGCATTATCTTTTGTTCAATTGTTCATTTGAATTTCCCAGTCTAGAAGTTATCTTTGCGTGAGTTACGTTATTTTAAATCAATATTGCCCCATCTTTATTATCTGATAATAGAGGAAATGGTGAACTGGAAATAAAACAACAGGTCAGAAAATTCACAAATTCTTTTCATAAACCTTCAGATGTGTGTTTTCTACTCATGATAGCAAATAAATGGAATCAACCTAGATGCTCATCAATGGTGGACTGGATAAAGAAAATGTAGTACATACACACTATGGAATACTATGCAGCCACGAAAAACTAAAGCATGTGCTTGGCACCACATGGATGCAGCGGAGGCCATTATCCTAAGCGAATTAACACAGGAACAGAAAACCAAATGCCGCATTTTATCACTAATAAGTGAAATCTACACACTGAGCACACATGGGCATAAAGATGGGAATGATAGACAGTGAGGCCTACTTAAGAGGGGAGGGTGGAAGAGGGTAAGAATAAAAAAACTACCTATCAGGTACTATGCTCACTAACTGGGTGATGAAGTTTGTACGCCAAACCCCAGTGACATGCAATTTACTCATGTAACAAACCTGAGGAAAAAGAATGTGCCTTAACAATTTTGTTTTAAAATTATTTTTGACTGAAACAATTTTTAAATGTTTTAACATGTAAAAAGTTTAAATGTGAGAATTTAAGAACATGTTTTAAAATGTGGGGAAGCTGAAACTGAGCTGATAGTTTTTAATTTTAAAAGCCACGTGGATGATCTGCCAGGTGAATAACCTGCTTATGGTTATGCCATCAACCCATTGATTTCCTCACTTCAGTTCAACTTAAAGTCTTCACAACAAGACTTTCATGTTTTTATCTTTGTAATTCTACCCTACCTCTAACCACCCTGAGTGCATGGTCAAGCTAAGCCAATTATTTTTAGGTTGATTGTGGTAGACCAGCTGTGAACTCCATTCTCAGCCTTCCCACTGATTCTTAGTTATATTTCTTTTGAATTAAATGAAAATGTTCTTGATTTGGTTTTGTCTTTTTAGAAGTATCAGACACAAAGAGTAAAGCTTTCAGCAAGTTTGGATCTTTTTCTGCCACCTTAGAAAATGGAATCTGCCTCTCGATAAGTTACTATGGATCAAATGGAACGGCACCAGGTGAAATGAATACAACAGAAAGAATAAGTGTGCCCCATGGCCAAGGGTCCCTGGCACTGCCCATGCTCAGTCTGATCACTTGTCAATAACATGTTAGGATTTAATGCCCCTCATAGTCTTCCCTGTGCTGTGGGAATATAAGAGGGGTGTGTGTATGTGTGTTTGTGTGTGTGTATGTTCCTATATATGTGTGTATGCGTATGTGTGTATACAAGTACATATATATAATCTTTCATACATCGACACATACAAAACAAAAATGCTTTTATATAATCACACATACATGTAAGATTACATGTGTGTGATATATATACATATATGTATAGATGTATATGCACACATATATGCCAGTTATCCTTGTTAACTTCCCCATAAAATTGAGCCTTTTAGTTGGGAGTAAGAGAAAGTATAATTTGCCAAGAAATCCTCTTGGCTTTCTGTAGAATATTTTTGTGAATCCTGTTGTTATTGAACTATTCAATTTCCTTCAGGACATTAGCCTTAAAGGAGCTATCCAGTGGGCATATTGAAAGATTTCTGTACCCTACTTTTTCCTTCCTTCTTTCCTTCCTTCCTTCTTTCCTTCTTTCCTTCCTTCCTTCCTTCCTTCCTTCTTTCCTTCCTTCCTTCCTTCCTTCCTTCCTTCCTTCCTTCCTCTCTTTCTCTTTCTTTCTTCTTTCTTTCTTAGACAGGATCTTGCTTGTCACTTAGATTGGAGTGTAGTGGCACAGTCATGCCTCACAGCAGCCTCAAACTCCTGAGCTCAAGCAATCCTCCTACCTTAGCCTCCTGAGTAATTGGAACTACAAGTGCATGCCACCACACCTGGCTAATTATTTTTGGTAGAGATAAAGTCTTGCTATGTTTCCCAAGCTGGTCTTGAACTCCTGTGCTCAAGTGATCCGCACACCTTGGTCTCCCAAAGTGCTGGGATTACAAATGTGAACCGCTGCACTGGGCCTTCTACCCCATTTTCAGTAAACAAATTATCCAACTGGAAGTTATTTCCTTACAAACCACAAAATAGGATGTGACTTTATCAAGAACAAATTAGGAAATCTGTGGCTTTCCATGCATTTTAGAGGGATCTAACCACAACATACTTTTTTAAGCATTATAATATCAAAGGGTAAATGCTATGCTGTATAAGCTTAAAATCTTATATATTATTGTAGATTGTAGTGATCCAATTACCTGCCTTTCTATATAGCTTCTTTTCTGCAGAGATGAATTTTCCATGGATAATTACAATCTTATTTCTTACCTTGTGCCAAATATCCTAGTACTCTAGTGAGTTTGATAGTCCATTAAATTTCTTAGTATTTTTGCTTTATTGGGGATTTTGTGTTTTAATTTTACTTTTGCCTTTGATTTGTCATTAAACCAGCAGCTGAAGAAATCATCTGATGCCTGACAAATTATATATTAAAATTCATTATCCCTGCACAGTCACTAAAAATTCCTATCTCTTCTTAATATAGGTTATCATTATTTTAGATTAAGATATTTCTACCCACTATCAATTCTGTTGCTCCTATTCCTGAGTGATTGTCTTATTCTTGATTTAGTCCTTTAATTAATATGTAATCATTCAATTTTAAACAGATGTTCCTAATTTCAAGTTATAAATATGGCATTTGAAAATATTTGTAGTATATATAAGTAATATTTCATATCCTATATATTTTTTTAAAAAGTTGAAGGTATAAATCTTTGTAAATACACACACACACACACACACACACACACACACACATTTCCTAAGGATTCATATATAGCTAATTTAAGAACTTTATCTGCTAATGGCTAAATAAATTTCCATTCCAATTCTTCCCCTTTAATTGAGTATACACTGCTAAACATACTTTAGTATCCTTTTGGACAAAGAAAAAGTAGACAATACAGCTATGAAATAGGCAAAAATATAAAGAAACCCAACCAAATTTTGGGACACTGATTTGCACCTTCCTGCTAAGAGGAATAGATCATTCTTGCCTCCTACTACATTTCAGAGTACCTACTGAATATAACTAAAATTAAGAATCTTAATCAGGCCCCAACTTACATTTTATATGATTCTTTACCCAAATCTTGAACAGCAACCGACCTGATCGATTTTCCCATAGAGAAGTGTATCTTCCTATCCTATTATTTCTGTGCCTTTCATTTACTTGAATAAACTATGCCGTCTCTTATATCTGCTCATTTTCTCATGCTGTGCCACTGCTCAGAATACTTTCTCCTGCCATGTACACCACCACTTTCAACAATTAAACTTCCTCCCATCGCGGACGTCTCCGCGTAGAGGTTACTTGCTCCAAGAAATGCTTCCCAGGGTAAGTGGCAGTAGCATGTGAATTGGGTCTTTGGAGGTGAGTGAGAATTGCCTATGCAAAAAATTGAAGGAACGGAGTTCTAGATACCAGGAATAGCATGTGTAAATGTCCAGTAGTGTAAGAGCATAGAAAGGCCTTTCCATTTATGGAAAGGTGAACTGGTCACTATAGCCACAGTAGACTGTACAAAGACATTTTACAGTAGATATCCTTCTTCTGGGTTCCCATGGCGCTCGGTATTTCCTCTATCACAGACTGAACGCACAGCATTGTACCTAAGGGGTTCTCATCTGAACTACCCACAGATGAGATGTCTGTCTCATCCATCATTGGCCATCCATGGCTATCCATTTCATGGTACATGGTAGTACGCACGCAATCAATATTTGCTGAATATTAGTGAATGGAAGGAGGGAATTTCCAGATGCCTGAAACTGAACGCCATCCACTTGTTTATATACTGTACCTTCTATGGGTCAAGGAACTTGCTGCCCCTGAGCCACTAAGATGAATTAAATCATGGTACATCCACACAAAGAACTCACTGTCTGATCGACATGGAAAACATATAAATGGAGTAAAAATAACTGTCTTAGTGCTAGAAATTACACTTAAACAGAGTACTGGGAACAGTCAGCACATACTTCAGAGAAATTGTAGTATTTGAGATGGGACTTTAGAGCTGAATGGGAACTATCCAGGCACAGAAACAAGGAAGGAAATTCTAGAATTTGAGAACCTTGTGTGTAAACACACAATTGTGTCAAAACATGGCATCTTCACAGAAGGGTGAAAAGTTCAGTGTGGCTGTGTGGAGGTAGGTGAAGACCAGATTGCAAAGAATGTTACATGCCCTACAGAGGCAGTGAGTGGAAGAGGACTTTACGTAAGGGAGGTGACATGATCATATTTTACTTTAGGAGCGTAATTTTAGTGGTAGTTTGGAGGGTACACTGAAGTGGTGGTGTTGGAAGTGCTGTGGTATCCATTAGCAAACTGCTGCAGAAGACCCAGCAAGCAGTTATGGGATCCTGAAGAGGCATAATTTGGGAGGAGGTTGTTAGGCCTTGACAACTAGCTGGATGTGTAGGATGAGTCAAAAAGAGTAAGTGCAAATGATCTTGATGTCTAACTTGGGAAACAGAGTGGATAATTGGTCCTGGCATTAACTGAAATTGAGAATGTAGGAGGCTTAATCTGCTTGGGAGAAGAGAGACTTAATTGAGTTTGAAATGTTTCTAGCACCACAACTGGGAGAGGCCTTAAAAAAGCTAGAAATATAGGTCTGGAACTGAGAAGGAAGGTCATGCCTTGAGATGTTAATTTTGGAGTCATTAGCATGTAGATGACAATTGGAGCCCCAGTGGTGAATGAGCTCATCCAGATCTAATATATATAAGAAAATTGTTCAGCCCTGGCTGTGTATCACAGTCACATGTAGGGTTTCACAAATATAAATACCTGGGTCTCATCTTCAGTAAGCCTGATTCAGTAGGTCAAGGTGGGGCCTGAGCATGTTTTTTTTTTTTTTTTTTCTTAATTTCATGAGTAATTATTACAGGAAAGCAGGATTGAGAACATAATAAACCCTGCAACCTGAAAACATTTAGGGGATTAACCGAGCGTGGTGGCTCATGCCTGTAATCTCAGCACTTTGGAGACCAAAACGGGCAGATCACTTGAGGTCAGGAGTTCGACACCAGCTTGGCCCACATGGTGAAACCCCATGTCTATTAAAAATACAGAAAAAATTAACTGGGTGTGGTGGCAGGTGCCTGTAATCACAGCTACTTGGGAGCCCGAGGCACAAGAATCGCTTGAACCCAGGAGGAGGAGTTGCAGTGAGCCGAGACTGCGCCACTGCACTCCAGCCTGGGTGATGAAATGAGACTCTGTCTCAAATAATAATAATAATAATAAATTAAAATAAATAAAAACATTTAGGGGACTGACAAAAGAGTCAGTAGAGGAGACTGAGAGAAAAAATTGACCATAGAGGTAAGAGAGTCAGAAAACGTTTTTCTGGAACCCAGTGGAAAATAAAATTCATGACACACAGGATGCTTTAGAGCTCCCCACATAGTTACTCCTAGCATCAGCTCTGCTTTTAGAATTCTGATAATCCTTTAAAATCCAGCAAATGTATCACATACAAGTTTCTTTTCTGAATTTTCTTGTTTCCACCATTTATTCTATTTATGTTTGGTCTTTATGTTTGGTTATTTATGCAGAATCTTATTTAGACTATTTTTACTCTATAAGGATTTTTACATATTTTTAAATTATTTTCTGCTGCTCTAAACATTTTATGTATAAGTAGAGCCTCTCAAATATTTCTCAAATAAATTAAGGTATAATTACTGCCCTATCATTAAGGAGTTTACAATGTAGATGGGAAGGAAAGAACATGAGAAATAATGACTCAATGAAGCATGTCCAAATATTAAATACCTCAGATTTTCTGACTACAATCCTGATATGCAAACCAACTTCATTACTCCTGGAATCTATCCAACTGATAAGTCATACTTAGCATTTTTTAGATGTAAATGTTATTTCACAAAGATATCAAATATGAATATTGAATCTACTTCATTTTTACTTTTTCTGTTTATAGAAGATAAAGATCCTGATTTAGAAACAATTTTGAATATCCCTTCAGCACTCACTCCAACAGTGGTTCCTGATACAGTGACTGTTCCTCAAAGCAAAGCTAAAGGGAAAATAAAAGGCAAGGACAAACCCAAAGAATCCCGTAAAGAAGAAGAGCACCCAAAAGAAGAAGAGAAAAAGGTAAACGAACCTTGCCATGGATTCCATAGATTCCCAAACTCTGCTTCTGCTTCACTGTTAACATTTTTAAAACCGTGACTTATGCCAATAGTGTTATTATAGTGCACACGTTTTATTGTACAGATACATTAATGTCCCTTGTATTCTCAGGTTTGAATAGACAAAAAAGATTTGGACACAAAAGTTGAGTTTCCACTCAAGGAGACATATTGTCATACATAAGTTGTCTTAGGACATTCATTCTGTTTGGAAAAACTTAGTTCAACCTTTTTTTCCATTCTGTTTCTTGGGTTTTATGTGCTTTTGGTTGTTCGAGTTTCTGCCATTCCTTATTTTTAATACATTTTTTTAGCTCCATTGAGGTAATTAACAATTGAAAGAAAAATAAATTTGAACAATGGAATCAATTTCATTTGCTTAAGTTGGTCTTACACATTGATGTGCTAAGAATCTAACAAGACTCACAGCCCACCGTTGATTAAAAAGTAGTCCACCTTTTACCCTAAGCCCATTCATCATAGTGCACATACACACACACAGACACACACACACACACACACACACACACACTTTGACTCCAAACATTTTCCTTAATAGAACAAAGATCAAAAGAGGGTCTGGCTTTTACACAGTTGATGGGAGTGTAAAGTAGTTCAGCCATTGTGGAAGACAGTGTTGCAATTCCTCAAGATTCTAGAGCCAGAAATACCATTTGATCCAGCAGTCCCACTGCTGAGTGTATACCCAAAGGATAATAAATCATTCTACTATAAAGATGCATGCACACATATGTTTATTGCAGCAGTATTTACAATAGCAAAGACTTGGAACCAACCCCAACTGCCCATCAGTGATGGACTGGATAAAGAAAATGTGGTACACATACACCATGGAATACTACGCAACCATAATGAAGAATGAGTTCATGTTTTTTGCCGGGACATGGATGAAGCTGGAAGCCATCATTCTCAGAAAACTAACACAGGAACAGAAAACCAAACACCACATGTTTTCACTCATAAATGGGAATTGAACAATAAGAACACATGGACACAGGGAGGGGAACATCACACACTGGGGCCTGTTGAGGGGCTAGGGATAAGGGGAGGGATAGCATTAGGACAAATGCCTAATGCATGTGGGGCTTAAAACCCGCATGTCAGGTTGGTAGGTGCAGCAAACCACCATGGCACGTGTATACCTGTGTAACAAACCTGCATATTCTGCACGTGTATCCCAGAACTTAAAGTGAAATAAAAAAATTGTTTAAAAAGAAGATTCTAAAAGAGAGGCAACAAAGAAACTACTGGTTAAGTCTTGACTATTGGTAGTTACTATTAAAAATGTGTACAGTGTACAAATAATCAACTTACTACAAGATAAAAATATATTTAAAATTACCCACGAACCTAGGTTTCAGACTCTGGCCTTTTAAAAATTGTGAGGTTTAAATATGACATTGCCTCTGTACCATATTTACATAGTTATACTACATAAAATTTCTCATGCCAGGCCACTTGACTCTTGTTAAGTAAAAATGTTCAAGTGTTAAAAAAAAAGTAACTCCAGGTAATTCATTTAAAATTAATTTTGCCAAAGGCATCTTCCTAGCAAACCAATTCATTCACTCAGCATTTTAAAAATGAATGATAATGGAAGGGTGAAGGATGATAAATGGTTTTGTGTGTGAGGATAGACTTGATGTGGCAGGTTTGCATTTTTCATCATTTTTGTTCATTTTACAGAATTTCATAAGCATTTTTCTCTTATTTTTGCTTTGTGTTTTTATTTTTAGCTGATTATTTACATATTTTTTCCTCTGTTACTGACAAAGAAAATGCTGAACAACCTAAATGTTCAACAATAGAACAAACATCCAGCAATTGGGTACCAGTGGAGTGATTTTGGTGGCTAACAAAAGAGAATCAATTGGAAAAATTGAAACGGTCATCATTATGGATTGTTTGAAAGTTATCAAGTAAATTTCATTCTTGAGTGCATATAACCAAACAAGGGATTTAGGCATAGCTGACATAAAATTAATTAGTATTTTAAAGTAAATACACCCAGACCCTCATTAATTACAAAAAACTGCATAATTGTCTTTTGTTCTTATTTTATTACTTTCATTTGCTACAAAAGCAATATGTGTTCATTATAGAAAACAAAGGGCGGATATCCTAATAGCATAATATCTCTAGCATCCAAATTGTAATAATATACCAAGAAATGTGGTGATGTTGGTCTTTCACATACTTTTTCTGTATTTGGGCTGCTATTAAAAAAATAAAAATAAAAACCTTTAGACTGGGTGGTTTATAAATAATCAAAAGTTATTACTCATGGTTCAAGAGGCTGTGAAGTCCAATATCAAGATATTAGCAGATCTGATGTCTGATGAGAGCCTGTTTCTCTTATTTTATTTTACTTTATTTTATTTTATTTAACATGGGGTTCTTGGTCTGTCACTCAGACTGGAGTATGGTAGTGTGGTCATAGCTCACTGCAGCCTCAAATTCTTGGGCTCAAGAAGTTGTCCCACCTCAGTATTTCCAGTAGCTGGGACCACAGGCATCCACCACCATACCTGGCTAATTCTTTCAATTTTTTTTTTTTTTGGTTTTTTTTTTTTTTTTTTTTTTTTTTTTGAGATGGAGTTTCGCTCTTGTTACCCAGGCTGGAGTGCAATGGCGCGATCTCGGCTCACCGCAACCTCCGCCTCCTGGGTTCAAGCAATTCTCCTGCCTCAGCCTCCCGAGTAGCTGGGACTACAGGCACACGCCACCACGCCCAGCTAATTTTTGTATTTTTAGTAGAGACGTGGTTTCACCATGTTGACCAGGATGGTCTCAATCTCTTGACCTCGTGATCCACCTGCCTCGGCCTCCCAAAGTGCTGGGATTACAGGCGTGAGCCACCGCGCCCGGCAATTCTTTCAATTTTTAAAGAGACTGGATCTCATTATGTTGCCCTGGCTGGTCTCTAACTCCTTGCCTCAGGTGATCTTCCCAACTTAGCCTTTCGAGTAGCTGGAATTGCAGCCACAAACCACCATGCCCAGCTGTTCCTCATACAGATGGTGCCTTCAGTGTGTCCTCACATGGCAGAAGAGGTAGAAACAAAGGTGTTTCCACCAACCTCTTCTTTAAAAGCACTAATCTCATTCATGAGAGTGGAACCCTCATGACTTAATCGCTTCCTAAATGGCCCTACCTTTTAATACTGTCACGATGGGTATTAGGTTTCAACATATGAGTTTGAGTGGGAGACACCAACATTCAGATGCCAGCACTGCCCTTACACTTATATATCCAAGCAGAGGCATCTTTCAAGGCCTACTTCAAGCCCCAATTATTCCGCAAGTCCTTTTTCAATTGTTCTTATTAGCTTTCACTATATTTCTATTTTCTGAGAAAAGATGTGTCAACTGTTGTTACTGCCATTTGTCTCACCTGTCTCTGTGCCAGTCTGCAAATAGAATATAAATTGCAAAACCACAGAGGTGCATGCATCCTTGCAGGGTCCACCGGGCTCTGTGCAAGTCATGTCCTCAGCACTCAGCACATCCTGGCTTAGTCAAAATATATAATAGCTCATTTAGAAAATGACAACCAATTATTCATATGCTAAATTATCTACAGGAAGAAGTGAAACCAGAACCTGTTTTACAAGAGACTTTTGATGTTCCCACCTTCCAGAGCCTAAATGTGTCTTGCCCCAGTGGGCTCCTGTTGACTTTCATTGCACAAGAATCTGCAGGTGTGTGCTATTTGGGGTAGGGTGGGGAAGCAGGGAGCAAAATGTCATCTAGAAAACAGTTAAATCACCACTGGTAATTGTGTATTTTCTTACCAGTTAAACATATGTCTTGTTGATAATGAACAATAGGCTATTTTCATATTTTGTAGCATTTACTATGACCAGGCATTGTCTAAATACTTAGTATACATGTCAGAAATACAAATATTATGAGCCAGATACTAACTACTATATTTTACAAAATAAGGAAATCGAGGTTTCAGGAGGCTCAGTTACTTGCCCAGGATCACTTGACTCCCAAGTGGCAGAGCTGAAATACCATTCTCAGCCCCATGATGACAAAGCCAGTGCTCCTAAAAACTTGTGTGTTACCTACGTGCTTGCCTCTGCAGAGGTGGAGCATGTGGCTGGTCTGACCAAACCAAGTGACCCTGGACACAAAGTACATAGAGATAGATGCAGATTTAATGAGTTAAGAAAACCAAGTCTTTATTTCCATGTATCCATATATAATTTTATAGTGTGTTATCTCTATTGGTTCTGTACGTGGCTCCTAACTTCTTCAGCTGAATAAATAAGTACAAGTAAGATTTCTTTAATTAACCTGATGAGACATCTGCATTTGTAACTGAATTTGATTATCATTTAAATAGAAACTCACTGTTGCAGTAGAAGTAGGAGAGGCAATAAAGCAGGCACTGAGCTGGGACTTGAGTTCTAAAGCTGACCCTGATGCCAATCAATGGCATGGCCCTCTTCAGTTACTTAGGCTCTCGGGGCCATGTGTTCTCATCTGGTAACTATTACATTACATCAGCGGAACTTTACATTTTCACAGCTTCATATCCTCTTTCATATAATTCCCTTATGTATACCACATTTGAAAAGTGTATCTATCAGAGAAAAACGCTACACTTATTTAAAAATAATTTAATGTTTTATTTACTTGCCAGCCCCCTCCCCCACAAAAAACCAGAAACTAAATGTTGAAGTTAAATTTTGCTTTTCCTTAGGGCTTCTGAATAATTAAAAATAGCTTATGGGCCCTGTTCCATTCCCAAGGATACATAGTGGTCCAGGTTTTCCCACCGTGCTGGATGGTCACTGTCTTCCAGGCTAAGAGCTATGAGTATACTCAAAGACATGTCGCTTTCAAATTCAAGGAAATATTTGTTTGCTTCCTCGATCCTGTTATCAAACTCCAGCTTAATACCTCTTTACCTGTCTTTTCTATTAGTTTCATTATCTACGCTAATATTTTCATCCTTATGTTAGGGTAAACAATATAGTTAATAGTAACTCATCTGTTTAAAATCGTTCATATATTGTGAAAATCCTAATTCAAGTCTGAACATAACAACGTAAATACCAAAGTAGCAATATCTTCATCAGGGTCAGCCTTGGACATTAGGGAGAGACAGTTATCATGGCATAAGGGGAAAGAGCCTAGACTTGAATCCTTTCCTGAGT
Source organism: Alouatta palliata (assembly GCA_004027835.1). Lineage (NCBI taxonomy): Eukaryota > Metazoa > Chordata > Mammalia > Primates > Atelidae > Alouatta > Alouatta palliata. The sequence continues at coordinate 8,404 of PVKV010029621.1, read as the reverse complement.
GATTTTGGAATGGAATGAGAAAGTACTTTTCACTTAGAACATATTTCTCAGATGTTAGTGTGTGTGTGTGTGTGTGTGTGTGTGTGTGTGTGTGTGTGTGTGTGTGTGTTTGGGGTTTTTCTTTTTTCTTTTAGGTTGTTAGTGGTGCCTGCTTTTATAATATAAGACAATGGTTCAAATCCGAGCTCTCTTGCTCACGCTCTTACTTACTGCTGGATGGTCACTAAGTGTCTTCCAAAGTTATAACTTTCTAAGTTAATAACCTCTCCAAGCCTCTATTTCTTCATCTGAAAACCCTGGAAAATCAAAGTGTCTACTTTAAATGCTCAGTATTGAGTCTGCCTCAGACTTAATATAGAGCATTTAACATATAGAAATATTTTAATAAATGTGTATTGGTTTATCATTATTAATACAGCTTCTGGGATTTAAGGAGTGCCATGATTTTCCCACCATCCCGATATGTAGTTCTTAAAATGCTATCATTTAGGATTAATTCCTTTGTGTTAAGGCTTTTTTGCCCCAACAGACCACATTATAAATTAAGAGGAATTTATTCAGTTAGCAAAGCCTGACTAGGTACAGTAAGCCAGAATTTCTCCATGCTAGTGCTTGCTTTTTGAAGGAGCTTATTGGGTGCTTTTCTCCTTGATTGCCAGCTGAGAGCAGAATGCTAAGATAAATTTGGATTTGGTTAGAGATGATGGAATCATGTTAACGTTAACTTTGGAAGATGACAGATGACTTAGGAGAGGCAAGCCTGAGGGGGTGACTTCTCCTGGGGCTATGGGCAACCAGGCAACACCAAGGTAGTGTGTATGTCCAGGGTGGAAAATTTAGTCAAAGGTGAGAGATGAGCACCAGTGAGCAGGAAGAGGAAACACCTAAAACAGCAAAACTCTGCTTCCTTCATAATTATGCCCCAGATTGTGTTGAATTTTATTAGAGTGGCTTACATATGGAGAAGGTACCTATGGGGTGTTGTAGATGACCTAATTTACTACCATTGAATATAACAAGGTCAGCAAAGAACCTGTATTCTAGGTCATGTGTCATAACATGGAAACTGCCCTATTATTCACATGCAGACAAAAGAAAATAATTAAGCACCAAGCAGGATGTCTCACACCTGTAATAACAGCACTTTGGAAGGCTGAGGTGGGAGGATTGCTTGAGGCCAGGAGTTCGAGACCAGCCTAGCCAACATAATGAGACCCTGTGTCTACAAGAAATAGAAAAACTTAGCAGGGTGTTGTAGTCCCAGCTGCTCAGGAGGCTTGAATCCAGGAGTTTGAGGCTGCAGTGAGCTACGATTGTACCACTGCACTCCAGCCTGGGTGACAAAGCGTGTCTATTTTTAAAACAAAGAAAAGAAAAAGAAAATGATTAAGCAAGAAGATAAAATCCCAGCCCTGCAGAACTGCCCAGTTCACAGAAAGCTTTATTCTTGTTTTAGGTCAATGTGTTATAGATGAGGAACCCACGTGGGACATCATGGTCCGTCAGAGCTACCCCCAGAGGGTGAAGCACTATGAGTTCTATAAAACGGTGATGCCACCGGTAGAGCAGGAGGCTTCAAGGGTTATCACCAGTCAAGGCACTGTTGTCAAATATATGTTGGATGGATCCACACAGGTAAAAGAATGTGTTAGAGAAATTATTCTTCCCTGTTCCAAAGTAAAAGACAGGTTATGAGTAAGGAACAGTTCTGTAGCAGGGAGAAGGAACAACTCACTTGAAAAAGGAATGACACCTTAAAATGACAAATGATGAATAATATATTTAGAATAAAAAAACACTATCTATGCAGAGTAGGATACGAATAAACTTGTCATTCCTCTACGTGATCTAAGATTACAAACTAAACACAGTTTTTTCCCTTTTCTCCTTCTCAAGATATCTTAAAATAATTTTAAAAATTTAAATAATGAATTCATAATGGTACTGGCGAACAGCAAAGGATCTCATCAGTAATAGAAGATTTGGACAATTTCTTTAAAAAATACAAACTGATGGAGAAATATACACAAAGTAAAAACATATACAAGAGGAAAATATGCAGCAAAATTAAAAATAAAAATGGGAGTTCTAACACAAATGCTTTCCACATGGAGCTCTAGGCTCAGAAAATGAGGGTCATTCCCCAGGCAATTCACTGTCACCTGGAGGATGAGAAAGAGAAACCTGAAAAATTAGAAGCCATATGCCCGGTTCTTTCTTTCCCCAATGATCACAAAACAGGAGCTCCTGTGACCAGATACTACACCACAAAAAGTGAAAAGGAATTCTCAGAAGGATGACCATGGACTTGAGTTCTGAATCTTGGAAAGAAAGCAATCCTGTAAAAGTAAAGTATATAATTCAATAAATAAAAGAAATAGCCCCTGAAATTAAATACTTTAAAAAACTAAAAATGGGTAAAAGTAATATAGGCAGACTTGAGAGGTTAACAGTTCATAAAATAACTTTTTTTTAAAGTACTAAGGAAGAATATCAAGAGTTCTTAGAAATTAGAAATAATCAAAAGTGGGAGGGAGTAGATTATGAGGGAGAGAAAAGTTGAGAGATATGAAAAAAGGGTCCATAATTCCCAGAAGAAGAAAATAGTAAGAATGAAGGGAGAAAAGAAAGATAACATAAGAAAATTTTCCAGAGCTTAAAAAAATACTTCAGATTAAACAAGGCAACCAAATGACAATCAGAACTGATATTATCTTTAAAGAACTATCTAAATATTCCAATCATGCAATTTTAGGACTGCATACACAATCTTAAAAGTTTCCTCAAGGAAACAAGTTACCTATACAAGAATAAGAAACAGATAAACATTTGACTTCTCATCAGCGACTCTGACGTTGGTCCTTGTCAAGTTCGTTGGGGGTGTCTAGATACCGGTATCAGGTAGTTGTATCTATGGTACCTAGTAACACTGTGCATACTAGATAGATATTAAAAGAAACTGCAAGTTTAAATATGTGATAACATTTTAAATACAGTCATTCGAAAAATTGAAATAGAGTATATAATTTCCCAATTGCAAAGGGGAAAGGTGAAGAACAGAAAAAATAAAACTCCAATCAATCCAAGCAAAGATGGACATAAAAAGAAAAGAAACAAAATAGAAGGTAAATAGAAAATATAAAATAATATCATTACAGTGGTAATTAGGCTATTGTCTTCGAACTCCAAGTCTACCTTTCTATAATCTGTTTTGTGCTGCTGGGCCTGGAGGTCTGCAGACAGCATTTCTTCTGTGGATTATTTTGAACCTATTTTCATTTGACACACAGTGTTTATTGTTAACCAAGTTCTTCCTTGCTTCTGAGGACGCTGAGGACTTTTGTTCTTCAGATTCTCTTTGCAGATGGTGCTGTGAGCAGTAGTCCCAATTCAGGTCTTATTTGTCCTCCCGAAATGCCAGTAAGCCCTCACTGTTCTCCACAGAACTCTATTTCTCAGCAGAAATCAGAAACGATACCGTCTGACATTACCAACGCAAAGAAAGGTAACGATTGAAGCCTCTCAGTTTGTAATCGATTTAGTAAAGTCTTCAACGGCTTAATAAGTGTTCAATTTTATTGTTATTATACTTTTAACCTTTTCTATGAATATATTCATATATTTTCTTATATATACATGAATTTATCACAGAATTATGTACTGTTTCATAAACTGTTTTTCTCTTAGTAATAAATAATGAACATTTTCATATGTTGTTCAATATTCTACACATCAGATATAATGCCTAGGCTGCTGTTTTAAGGTTGATAGGGCAGAATGATGGTGTCAAGATTATGAGTAGGCATCTCTGTGATTCTCTTGACCTTTTCCTCATAGTTGCAAGAAAATACATCAACTCCAGGCATGAGGACCTCATTCAGCAACTTCCAAGGATAGAGAGCAAATGCAAGAACTTTCTTCAAGTGTCTGTGTTTGTCAGGAAGGAAAATAGTTTCAGAACTCCAACCCTCACCCCAGCAGACCTGTCTTTATGTCATTGACTAGACCTGGCTGGGGACCAAGGTTGGGAAAACAAGTATCTGACATTTTTGGCCTCTTTCTCAGAAGACAGCACTACTAAGTAGGGAAAAAAGAAGGTGGGCACCACTTGGGTAAACAATGAACAGGGTCTGCCATAATCTAAAATGCAAGACTGCTGTCCTGAGAAGTGTTTTCAATTTATACCCCTACCACTAGCACTGTATGAAAATATCTACTTCCTTATACCCTCACCAATGCCAGATATTATCATTCTATTAATCTTATTCAACATGATAGATAACCAATGCATCTTATTATGTTCATTTGCATTTCTTTAATTACTGGGAAGCTAAACATCTAAAGATGTTTACTGTGTTTTTTTTTTTTTCATCTTGTGAATTTCCTACTCTTTTCTTGGTTTACCATTGTGATGGTCATCATTTTCATATTAATTTGTAAGAGATACTTTTATATAGGAGATGTGTACTTGTGTATCAGGAAAAAATCTGAATATTTCAATTATTAAATCAGCTAATCCTCTGTGAGCCACATATTTTAATAATCTCCAATTTACAGATGAGAAAATTGAGGCAGAGAGATTACATAATTTCTTTGAGGTCTCTTAGCTAGCAAGTGGTAGAGCTGGGATTTGAGTCTAGGTCCCTAACCCCTAAATTACACTCCCTCTCATTGCCTCACAAACTTTTCTCAATTTCTCATATGCCTTTAATGATCTGAAACCTAGATTTAATCCTTTTTTGTCAGTTTTACACATCTCACCACAGTACCCAGAAATACTGTATGAAAGCAACTGGATTACTTTTTTAACTACTCAAAATGTAGTAAAACAGATTTTTCTTCAGTAATAGCAGAAGATTTCTGGTTACAGAAGTATCCAGATAGCTTTCCAAACTTCCTGGCTCATGGGTTCCCTCTTTTGTTGATACAGAGGACTTGATACAAGACTAGTCTGTGGAACCCCTTTTGTAAGAGCCTCCCCGGGTTCTGGAGGACCTCTGCTTCTAGCACAGTGTGCCCCAGATTTCTTCACAGCCCTTTCATCCAAGATGATCCACTCACTTTATTAAATTAATAGACGGTTTTTAGAGCAGTTTTAGGTTTACAGGAAAATTGAGTGGAAAGTACAGAGAGTTCCCGTTTACTCTGCTCACAGTTTCCCCAATTATTAACATGTTGCTCTAGAGTTCTGTATTTGTTACTACTGGTGATCCAATCTTACATTATTAAGTACATAGTTTACATTAGGGTCTACTCTTGGTATTATACACTCTTTGTCTCCTGTATCATACAGAATAATTTTGCCACCCTAAAAATCTCTCTTCACCTATTCACCCTTCTTATTCCACCTATCCTGAACCACACACACCCTACTCCACCAAACTCCTGGGAACCACTGACCTTTTTATTGTCTGTATTATAGTTTTGCCTTTTCCAGAATGTCATATGGTTAGATTCATACCTTATGTAGCCTTTCTAGACCAGCTTCTTTCACTTAGTAATATGCATTTAAGATTCCTTTCTGTCTTTTTATGTCTTGATAGCTCATTTCTTTTTATCACAGAATAATATTACATCAATTAAATGAAACATTATAGACAATATTTTATCAAAAAAATTTTTTAAGTTACAAAACCACAAAGCGACTTTTCTTACTGAGATTCAGCCATTTTTCTTGAATTGTTCCTCAGATTGTTGCAATTCTTTGTTTAATTTTCAAAGCTCTGAAAAAGTTCCTTTTGATTCTTTTTAAAAACGTTCTCATAGTTTTTAGGGAGGGGTAGACTTTCCCTGGTCTTTATTTGTCATTCCAGAAGTGTGTCCCATCTCACAAGAAATATTTAGTATTCTTATTTTTCAATTCTAACTACTTATTTCCGTTAAAACTTTTTTTTAAATATATATATACTTTTTATTGCATTTTAGGTTTGGAGGTACATGTGAAGAACATGCAAGATTGTTACATAGGTACACACATGGCAGTGCGATTTGCTGCCTTCCTCCCCATCACCTATATCTGGTATTTCTCCCCATGCTATCCCTACCCAACTCCCCACCCCCCGCTGTCCCTCCCCTTTTTCCCCCCAAATGACCCCAGTGTGAGATGCTCCCCTCCCTGTGTCCATGTGATCTCATTGTTCAACACCCGCCTATGAGTGAGAATATGCGGTGTTTGGTTTTTCTGTTCTCGTGTCAGTTTGCTGAGAATGATGGTTTCCAGGTTCATCCATGTCCCTACAAAGGATGCGAACTCATCGTTTTTGATGGCTGCGTAATATTCCATGGTGTATATGTGCCACATTTTCCCTGTCCAGTCTATTTTATTTGACCCTTGAATTATTTAAACTTACTTCTAGATTTCAAGCCTATGAGGTGTTTCTAGTTTGTTTTTATAACTGATTTTTGACTAACAATTTAAAAGTTTGTTCAAGTATGTCTTTAAACATGGTTGAGTTTTTTAAATCATCTGTGCTTGAAGAGAGCATGCATCTTGTCGTTATTTGGTACAATGTTCTCTTTATATTTATTAGATGAAATGTGTTACTTTTAATGTACAGATCTATATCTGAGTCCAGCAAACATTTCTGTAAAAGGCCAGATAGTAAATATTTTAGACTCTGTGAGCCCTATGGTCACTGTCACAACTGCTCAACTCAGCCATTGGAGCATGAAAATAGCCATAGGCAATATGTTATTAAATAACATATCGGCTGTGTTGTGGCTCTGTTGTGTTCTAATAAAACTTTGTATACACTAAATATACTGAATTCAAATTTTATATAATTTTCATGTTATAAATTACTACTATTCTTTTGATTTTATTAGCTATTTAGAAATGTAGAAAGAATTACTATTTCACAGACTGTATGAAACAGACAGCAGGCCTTATTCGTCCATAATACACAATTTGCCAACCCCTATTCTGTATTCTTATATATTTTTTAAAATCTGCTACATCAATGTACTTAGCAAAAATATGTTTCAATTTCCTGAAAAGATAGAGTAGTCTCTTTGGTGCTGTATTCCTTATAATTTAATCATTATTTCTTTATTTGTGAAATAAATATGTCTTTTTTATTGTTCTTTCATTTTTCTTTATATATTTTAAGGATATGATGATATTTATAAATTTAGAATTAATCTATCTGCATGAATTTAGCCTTTAATCATTATGCAATGTTCTTTTTTTTTTTTTTTTCTTAAAATACAGTTTCATTCTGTTGCCCAGGCTGGAGTGCCAATGGTGTGATCTTGGCTCACTGCAACCTCCACCTCCCATGTTCAAGCGATTCGTGTGCCTCAGCCTCCCAAGTGACTGGGATTACAGGCACATGCCATCACATCTGGCTAATTTTTTTTTTTTTTTTGTATGTTTAGTAGAGACAGGGTTTCACCATGTTGGCCAGCCTGGTCTCAAACTCTGGACCTAAAGTGATCCACTCGCCTCAGCTCCCCAGAGTGCTAGGAGTGATCGTGCCTGGCCTGCGATAACTTTTTATTCTAGGATTCTTTTTACCCTAATGTCTATTTTGCTTATTTTATTATAGCTACACCAGCCTCTATTTAATACCTTACCAGTATAACTTTTCCCACACTTACATTTCACCTTCTGTGGTTTATGTTTACATGTGTCTCTTGTAAGCAACAAATAGGTGAATATTTTAATAATTAAATTTGAAAATGTTTGTCTTTAGGGGTTTTAGTCCATTTATTATATACCAAATATTTTCTTTTATTTATTTATTTTTTAATTTTACTTTAGGTGCATACTATATCTGGCATTTCTCCCCATGTTGTCCCTCCCCACCCTCCCCTCCCTCCCCACCCCCATTGTCTTTCCCCTACCCACCCCCTAACTGTCCCCTGTGTGTGATGCTCCTCTCCCTGAGTCCACGTGTCTTCATTGTTCAACACCCACCTATGAGTGAGAACATATGGTGCTTGGCTTTCTGTTCTTGGGTCAGTTTGCTGAGAATGATGGTTTCCAGATTCATCCAAGTCCCTACAAAGGACACGAACTCATTGTTTTTTATGGCTGCTTAGTATTCCATGGTGTATATGTACCACATTTTCTTTGTCCAGTCTATCAATGATGGGCATTTGGGTTGGTTCCAGGTCTTTGCTGTTGTACACAGGGCTGCAATGAACATACATGTGCATGTGTCTTCATAGTGGAATGATTTATAGTTCTTTGGGTATATACCTCAATAGTGGGATTGCTGGGTCAAATGGAATTTCTATTTCTAGATCCTTGAGAAATCGCCACACTGTCTTCCACAATGGTTGAACTAATTTACACTCCCACCAACTGTGTAAGAGTGTTCCTATTTCTCCACATCCTCTCCAGCATCTGTTGTCTCCCGATTTTTTAATGATCGCCATTCTAACTGGCATGAGATGATAT
>PVKV010029620.1:0-23368 GCA_004027835.1 Alouatta palliata | reverse complement strand
TTTGAGACGGAGTTTCGCTCTTGTTACCCAGGCTGGAGTGCAATGGCACGACCTCGGCTCACCGCAACCTCCGCCTCCTGGGTTCAAGCAATTCTCCTGCCTCAGCCTCCCGAGTAGCTGGGACTACAGGCACGTGCCACCATGCCCAGCTAATTTTTGTATTTTTAGTAGAGACGGGGTTTCACCATGTTGACCAGGACGGTCTCAATCTCTTGACCTCGTGATCCACCCGCCTCGGCCTCCCAAAGTGCTGGGATTACAGGCGTGAGCCACCGCGCCCGGCCTATATTAACTGATTTTGAAGCGCTCAACCAATATTGAGTTCGTGGGATAAATCCCACTAGACCATGATGTATTTTTAAAAATACATATTGTTGGATTCAGTATGCCAATACATTATTTATAATTTTTAACACCTGTGATCATGAGAGCTATTGGCTAACCAACAAACTGGGGGATTGACAAGAACGTTATATAAAATGGGCATATAAATATTCATACCTGCTTGATACTTAAGGTCTTTTTATTTTTCTGCCCCACTCAGGCAGACTTATTAAATACTGGCATCACGTCTCATTCGGGGCCATTTGAAGGTCAATAGTGGCCTGAATCATTCTAGTTTTGTAGGTACCCCCATAATCTTTTCAATACAGATTGAATTATTGAGGATTCAGACAGCAGAAGAAAAGAGTCAAAGCATATGAATAAGGTAAACAGAGAGGCATATTTTATTGGCCTGGCTTCCCCAGGAAGCATTAACTAAGGTGAAAACGTATGTGACACTTTTAAATTCAGAAGTAGTTTTTTTCAGAAAGTGGGAGTTAAAAGAGAGGGTAAGTGGAACAGGAAGGGGTAAGAGACAATTCAGTGCTGTGCTACCTCATTGGCCCTTACTGGGTATCATGCAGGGTCAGAGGCAAATTTACCATTCAGCTAAGGAAGCTTAGCTTTTAGGATCCCTTTTAACAAGTCTGTAATTTTGTACTCAGATTTTTAATTCTTTTTCTTAAAGAGAATCCCCTACTACTAGCATGGGCATTGGGTTCTATGAACTGAACCTACCCTGAACACAACAGTTTGCTTGATCACATGGAACCATCTTCTGGGAAGCCCCATCTATGACTGCTTCTAAGAATAGTTCACTTAGGAGGAAAGAAAGGGGAAGAATATATCCACTGTGGGAGAAATAAAACAATCCTGACAACAAAGAGACCCCTGTGTACCTAACAGAAGAGAGAGAGAGAACACAAATATTGAGTTAGCCTTAACAGATTTACATGCATGTAAGGTAGCATGACAATAACTATAAAGCTGGGTCATATCTCATGTTTTGACTAAAGAATGTGGAAGAATAAGAACTTCCTTTACTGCTTCAAAAGAAAAGAGGGTTCACCTTGTGACAGTTTCCTCTATACTGACAAACCCTCAGCTCATCCTTGGAGGTGCTGTTTAAAAACGTTATTTTCCTATGGCCTTGGTTACATTCTGTAGACTGGGCTTAATTCCTAGAGATATTATATTTCTACTGCTAGGACAAAGGTTCAGAGTTGTTACCATGTAGAATATAATATCACTGTTTTATTTCTTTTGTGATTTTTAGGAATAAACACACTCAGACATGAAAAACTGGCCTGGCTTAAAAGGGTTCCTGGCCTTACAGGTGAGTAAGAAATGTCACTTCCTGGCAGGCCCAGGAACATCAGGATAGTTGGAGGACTTTGGTAAAAGGAGAATTCACCCAGATCTGTAAGTATTGCAGGCAAAGTGTGATACCAAGATCCTGGTAGGGTTTCCTAGCCTTGAGAGGCTATTAAAAGTCTAATTTGAGATTCCTTATTAAAAGGTCCAAAAGCCGACTTAAAGAGAGCCTATGTGCTAAACCACTGTTCGTGCTGCACCTGTGTAAATAATTAGGCCAGCTTTAAATATACTAAATTTATTTTGCAAACAAATTACTAATACTTTGATGATGTTTGATAAAAAAGGGGGTAAGTATAGAGAAAAAAATTTTCAGAACAAAATACTACAGTGCACCTGTTATTAGACTCTAGCTCATTGTTTTTGAGGTTTTGTCATCTACCTGAAATCTAGACTGGATCTTGAATTTTCTTGTTTCCTGTAGTATCTGGCAATGGGCTGAGTGTTAGAGCTCACACCTGTAATCCCAGCAGTTTGGGAGGCCAAGGCAGGAGGATTTCTTGAGCCCAGAAGTTCAAGACCAGCCTGGTCAAAAGGCGAAACATGGTTGCTACAAAAAGTACAAAAATTAGCTGGACATGGTGGCAGGCGCCCGTGGTCACAGCTGCTTGGAAGGTGGAGGTGAAAGGATCGCTTGAGCCAAGGTGGTTGAGGCTGTAGTGAGCCTTGTTTGTGCCACTGCACTCCAGCCTCAATGACAAAGCAAGACTGTTGTTGAGGTTTTGGGGTTCAGGGGAGCCCTCAGCTCCCCTGAGAGGATGTTTCTCCAGGTTTTTGGTCTATCACTCTCTCAAGAATGGGAGAGGAGATCAGGGTAAATACTGGACTCAAAAAGTGTTTGCAGAAAGTGATTTATTTAAGTAGAGAAAGAGAAAAAAGGAGAGGAAGAGAGAAAACTTCCACACTGGGTGGAAGGGGACCCCAGAAGGGGAAAATCCAGGAGAGAGAAAGACGGCTTCCATGACGGGAGTAAGTGTTTGTAGAAGGGGATCCAAACATGGAGTCTAAAGGGGTGTGGAAGAAGGGGACTTTTAACCTGGGAGGAACCCCGACTTCTTCAAGACCCCTGGCTAATGAAAAGAGTTCCTTAGAACTTCCGCTGGAGTGACTGACTTTTGATTCTTCCCACTACGAAAATAAAAACAGGCTGGGCGTGGTGGCTCACGCCTGCAATCCAGGCACTTTGGAGGCCAAGGCAGGCAGATCACCTGAGGTCAGGAGTTCAAGACCAGCCTGACGACATGGTGAAATCCCGTCTTTATTTAAAAAAAAAAGAAGAGAAAAACAGACACCATTAAATCTCCCGGATAGAGAGAGATGGGATGGGGGCATGGCACTGTGAAGTTCTTGCCCTTAAACTCGTGCCCCCTTGTGGACCCGGAAAGAGAACACCTTCCCTCACTGTCTCAAAAAAAGAAAAAGAAAAAGGGAGCTGGGCACACTGGCTCATGCCTTTCCATAATCCCAGCACTTTGGCAGGCTGAGGTGGGTGAATCAGTTAAGGCCAGGAGTTTGAGACCAGCCTGGCTAGCATAGTGAAAACCCATCTCTACAAAAAAAAAAACGCAAAAATCAGCTGGGTGTGGTGGTGTGTGCCTGTAATCCTAGCTACTCAGGAGGCAGGGGCAGGAGAATTGCTTGAACTCAGAAGTGAATGCTGCAGTGAGTGGAGATGGTGACACTGTACTCCAGCCTGGGCGACAGAGCAAGACTTCATCACAAAAAAAAAAAAAAAAAAAAAAAAAAAAAAAAAAAAAAAAAAAAAAAAAAAAAAAAAAAAAAAAAAAAAAAAAAAAAAAAAAGAAAGAAAGAAAGAAAGAAAAGAAAAGAAAAGAAAAAAACATCTACCTATGGCTCTTCAAACTAATATATCTGATTTTCTTCTACCCTTCTGGTTAGGAATTGCTGAAATTAAACTATGCCTTTCCTGAAGTCCTGTATGCTGAAGCTGGATAGTTTAATATAGGTTGCAGAGAAATCACCACAACTCATGTATGGACTACTCAGAAATTTCATCAGAATACCTCATGCAAATTGCAAACCAGGATATTCTGTCAGATTGCCACTGCCCGACCCCAATCAAACTGAAGACGCTTCAAACACAACATCTAGAAATTCCTGACTGGCTGCCCTCTGGACTCAAAAAACTAAGTTTATCGTTGGTTCCAACCATTAATTTTTTTCTTTTGTTTCAATGAAAATATCTTATTAAATGAATGATTGCTTACATCACATAGAGGCCTAACTTTGGTGGAAGCCCACCTGCAATCCCACCACCTGACTTGAGACAGTCCTGTTAACTGTTTAACTGGACAGATCTATTCTTAGGACTGAGGGACTGATATGATGACAATTAGATAATATAGTGACCCAGTTCCTGAACTGAGAAACTTCATGAGAAGGTTTCTTTTTTTTTTTTAAAGAGACAGGGTCTCGCTATGTTGCCCAGGTTGGAGTGCAGTGACTATCCACAGGCGCAATCCCACTACTGATCAGCACGGGAGTTTTGACCTGCTCCGTTTCTGACCTGGGCCAGTTCACCCCTCCTTAGGCAACCTGGTGTTCCCCCGCTCCCAGGAGGTCACCACATTGATGTCGAACTTAGTGCAGACACCCGACTGGCATAGCGCACTACAGCCCAGAACTCCTGGACTCAAGAGATCCTCCAGCCTCAGCCTCCCGAATAGCTGGGACTACAGGCACGTGCCACCGCTCCCGGCCATGAGAAGGTTTCATGGTACCTTGGCAATTGAGAAAACCACAGAAGCAAGAAGGTCAGTATTATCACAAACACTGTGCCTTTCTATGTGGCAGCTGGCCATAAAAGAATTCTCTGACCTACCTCCCTGAAAGTAGGACATAAAACCCTTATTCCAGAGGTGTACTTCCCTACCCAGAGGCTAAAAAGAATCTGAACAGCCAGCCATTTCTGGCTTCCTCAGAGCTCACTTATTAGCACTAGATAATGTACTTTTTGTTTAATCATACTTCTACATGACTGTCCATAAAATTCAAGCATAAAAATACATACTTTTCATTGGGTCTTTGATCTTCATTTCTGAGGGCTCTCTTGTCATGGAAAACTTCACTAAATAATTTTTTAATGCTTTTCTCTTGTTAATATGTGTTTTGTGATAAGATTGTAAGCCATGACCCTGGCAATGGGTGAGGAAAAACTATTCTTTTCCCATACAATAGATACTGTTAGTAACTGAACTGCACTCTCCCATGGAATTTCCCTCACTTCCTCGTTTCTTGCCTGACTTAATCATAACAACCTTGCTGACTTTCAACTGTGCCTATGATTTTCACTTTAATCCTATCAGGTCCCGAAGTGATTTTTCCAGGCAAATTAGTGATCATCTCCCAACTATTTGGACTTTGGTGTCTGCCATTCTGTATATGACAGAATATACTATAAAAGCACACTCCATACTGGACTGAATCATTTACCACCTTTGCTAGACTAATCACATAGCTTGGCCTGATCTGGAGGCTAAAATATGGAGTTCCAGTCATCATCTTTGGAAGAGCTATCTTGAAGGCAGCATCTCCAGAATCCCACATGCCACTAGACTTAAAAGAAGCTGGGACTGGGCACTGGACAACTTCACTGGACTCAGCCACCACTGCCAGAGTCTCCAGTTTTGTGCACATATGAAGTGCAGTGCATTCAGGCTGCCATGCTGGGCTTACAAAGGTTAGAGTCATTCCTGGAATTTAAAGGGGACAAAAATGCTGCTGAGACCCACATGTCTGGGGACCAATGGCTGACACCACAAAGGAGCTACACTCACTTGAAAAATAGGTGTATGCTATAGACAACACAAAACAATGGGCCCTGCACCAGCCAGGAGATGCCAGCCGAAGAAGGTGGACAGATAGATGCCCAGAGCAACTCTTAGAGCCCAAGATGCCCCCAAGAAATTGCTGAAAACTAAGGCTTAGGACAGACTAGAACCCAGAAAAGAAAGGGACCCCAGTCTTGGTCATGGCTTATTGCACAAATCCTTTCTATCAATGCCCTGGAAGGAGCTCATGCACCCCAGTGGGAGCCCTCATGCTGTTCTTGTGGGCTTTCACAAGACTGTGCCCTGCCTGGAGCTGGAAGTCTCTGCAGTGGAGATCCTTCTATATTTTGTTCTTCCCCCTTGAATGCCTCAAGGTTTTTCAAATGGAAAAATTCTATTCGCATAATCAATATTATGTGCTAAGGAATTTTTAGATCTTCTCAGAATTCATAGTTCTTCGTACATGATAATTAAAGCCTTCTTCCATATTCTCCACTTGTGAAATAGATTTGAGGTGGGTGGAGTCAGGATTAGAAATACGTATAGGTGAGCAGCGGCATGAAAGGGACTGGGACCCAGGTCAGAGCTGGAGGCTGAACTCCAGGGAGCCTTTGAATAGCTATGGATACCAACAGGGTGGGAAGGAGCACTCTTGAAACTGAGCTTGGCCTCCCTGCTGAGAGCAGAGAACAACCATCAACAAACGTTCCTTCAATGGTCTGCAGCTTACATTAACAGGGTGGAGGTGGAATTTAAATTTAGGGGGACATGAGGAAGACCCCCAGCCCTGTGCCTTTTGAACTGACAACCATGGGATTCTAAGGCATCAGCTCCAGGTCAGACATTCCAGGCAGTTGCAGAATTCTGCCAATGTGGGGCCCGTCTACCTCAAAAATCCACATGGATTGGATCCAGCAAAACAATATTCAGCAAAACTTCAAGATTCAACAATACTGGAGGCTCAAGTACATCACCGGTGCATACTTGGCCCAGGGAGGCTATTCTCTCACATTCTCTACCATTTCAGGGCCTGCAGCATCTGAGACTCAATCCTTCCTGCAGGAATCCCAGAAGAAAGATTTATGCATCACCATAGCTTCAACCTGCAGTATGTCAGGAACAGAAAAACGGTCGTCTTTAGAAAGAAATGGAAAAAACATGCAGTAGCAATAACCCTTTGGATGCTGAAGCTTTTCTGTCACCTTAGTTGTTAGAAACTAAAACCCAGAAACTTGGTGTTCACATTAATTTTGTCTAGCTATGAGAACATTTTTTTTTCCCACACATTCACAGTTCTAAATTTGAATATAGAGGAGTTTAGGTGCTACAATCTCAATAGAACATGAGAATAAAACTGTCTTTGCCTTGCATTTCTTGTTAGATTGATTAAATACCAATTATCAGTACAAGAAAGTGGCAATAAATTGTCAAAGTGGAATTGGAAAGTGTTTTTGTGATTTGGACATGGAGCAGGCTTCCCATGTGACCATTCTCACCTCCTGTTCTGAAATCTTACAGTCTGCTTTTCTTTCTCTCCCTCTCCTCATTGTTTCTTCTAGTGGCTGGCATTTGGGTACTCTGGGAACTGAGCTTTCATCTCCTATGTCAGCCACAGACATAAGGGCTTTGAGGGCACCATGGAATCAGATTTTTGGAAATGACTTAGAAATCACAGGCACTCAAGCCCAACAGAGCTTAAAGGAAAAAAAAATTTTTTAATTAGGAACAACAAAAACAAAATGAGAAGACTGTTAAATTCTACAATTCTATAGAGAAGAATTGCAAAAAAAAGGGAAGTAACAGGAAAAGATATGACAATTTAAAACGATATCAGAAAATATAACATACAGAGCCAGAAGGATGTGAGAATATGATGAGATGGTTTTAGAAGGCAGGATGGAATTTGAAAAAAAAATAACATTTTAAAAATAGAAATGTAAAGGGAGCTGGAAAGAGAAATTGAACAACAGGAAATGGATGCCATGCTGCTCTGAAATAACTGCTGAAAATTAGAGTGTGTCAATTTTAGGGTTTATTGCAGTATTATAAACAAGTAGATAAATATAAGCGCATGTACCAGTTATGAAAACATGTCTTAAAATAAGGACTATGATATCTCCATTACTCAATGTCATGCTTCTAATAGACAGTTGTGTGTGTGTGTGTGTGTGTGTGTGTGTGTGTATTTTTTTTTTTTTTTAATGAAAGAAAAGCCTCTATAAATGTGGCTCCTAAATATCTAACCCTCGAGGTTGTTCTTTTGGAGGAGTTTGTTCCTTTTGCCCCGCAGCCGAACCTAGGGAGGCAGTATGGGATGGAGTTGGCAAACGCCTGCAAGTCCACGACCCATGAAGAGCCGCTATGGTAGTGCAAGGACCCCAAAACTGGAGATACTGTTTAGGAGAAGCGGCGCGATCGACCCATCAGCAGTGCTGCCATGGAGATCAATCCTGCTTGGGCGAATGAGCAGTGCAGTAACTGAGAAAGTACCAGTATAAGGAAACGGGGTACTGGGACATAGTAAAAGGAGTTAGCCAGATTGTTTTAGGCACACAGTAAGGGAAAGGTCCCCAAAGAACCTCTGTAATAAAGGAACTTGCACATGGGGCTGGCCTAAATATGCCCTCTAAGGACTAACGGCCCGCATGCGGACAGGGGGAATGGTGGTGGAGCCACCAGGAATTCGTACCTTATACAAACAGGGAACACAATCCCATCAGCTTTTATATAAAAGCCCTTGTGTTCAAATGTGAAGGGGGCAACCCGAAACCTGCTTTCAGGACCCCTCTTTTTGCTGTGAGCTTTCCTTGTCGCTTAATAAATTCTGCTCCACTTACTATTCAATGCCCACGTGCCCATTTCTTCCTGATCACAAGACAAAAACCTGAACTTGACCAGGCACGATGGCTCACGCCTGTAATCTCAGCACTTTGGGAGGCCGAGGCGGATGGACTACCTGAGGTCAGGAGTTCAAGACCAGCCTGGCCAACACGGTGACTTGGTGAAACCCCGTCTCTGCGAAAAATAACAAAAATTAACCGGGACTGGTGGCGTGTGCCTGTAATCCCAGCTATTCGGGAAGCTGAGACAGGAGAATCTCTTAAAGCTGGGAGGCGGAGGTTGCGGTGAGCTGAGATGGCACCATTGCATTCCAGCCTGGGCGACAGAGCAAGACTCCGTCTCCAAAACAAAGAAAAGAAAAGAAAGAAAAAGAACCCGGACTTAGCTAAGGAGTCAAAATCCTGCATCAATATAAAGTGCCGACACTGAACAACTAGTGGTGTATCCAGAGGCAAACTATATTTTTGGCTCAGTTAAGGTATTACCACTAAGAAACTGTTGGCTCTCAGAAATATCGGGGCTTGGAAGGTTGTACGGTGCTTCCACCGAGAAAGCGCCTACCTAGGGAAATACGCCAGTGACAGAAAAACTGAGGCCAAGCCCTGCCAGCGAAAGTCTGGCCAATCACAGTACTGAAACAGCCAGCCAGCCCAGGGAAAGTAGCGGTGCTAGGGCACAGGAAGGGATACCACAAAGAACGTTTGGGTCTTGTGAATGAGGAAGGTTGTTTTATTCAGCGCTACGAAGGGAGCAGCAACCGAGAAAACAAGGAGTCGCCGCTACTGGCGAAAGTGCGATGAGAAACCGCGAGTTCCACATAGGAGCAGAGCCGCGGAAGAGAACCCTAATGATCTGGCACCAGCTCGCCCCTGGTGCTCCAGGGAGAAGGCAAGTTAGCAGTAACCTGAGACGTGATACTGAAAATCAGTAGAAAATAAACACAACATTTACTTTACCAGGAAAGACAGTGAGTAAGAAAAAAAAAAAAAAATACCGTAACATTTAATGACTTTTTTTTTTTTTTGAGATGTACTCTCGCTCTGTTGCCCAGGCTGGAGTGCAGTGGCACGATTTTGACTCACTGCAAACTCTGCCTCCTGGGTTCATGCGATTCTCCTGTCTCAGCCTCCTGAGTAGCTGGGATTATAGGTGCGTGCCACCACGTCTGGCTGATTTTTTGTATCTTTAGTAGAGACGGGGTTTCACCGTGTTAGCCAGGATGGGCTGATCTCCTGACCTCGTGATCTGCCCGCCTTGGCCTCCCAAAGTGCGGGATTACAGGTGTGAGCCACCGTACCCGGCCTGGAAATTTTAAAAGCAAATAGAAATGAAATAAAATACACCAATAAACTTGCTCCCAGAACAAGATACACACACACACACACACACACACACACACACACACACAAATTGCGGAGGGGGTAATACAAAACATACAAAGAATACTACAAAGAAATTGCAAACAGTATCCAACGGTGTCATACTACCATTCTATTTGCTAGCACTAAACCCGTGCCTCTCTTGTGCGCCTATCCAGAGTTTCCTCGGATTGAGGAGAAACAGCCATAGCTAAACCGCCATTTGCGACACCAAAAATTTCCTGTAGCTTACAAACCCAAACTTATATACGAGTGAAAAATAACCACCATAGCCAGGGCGAGACTACTGCGAAATCCAACTTGATAGGATTAAACGATTCCAGACACTACTAAATTGTTTTTTTTTTTTAAATTGCATTTTGCAGTATCCAGATTAATACAGGGGTTATAAACCGCACGTATGGCTATAAAGGGGGTTCCTATTACGAAACAGGAACTTGCTACTACAAAAATTATGTAGGCACGGTTAAAGCCAGAATTCTTACGACTAGAAATCGCAAACTGGAATAAATCTCAACTTGTTACGGTAAGAAATAGCGAGACTCTGACTTGGTGAGACTAAAAAATCAGGTGTTTGAGACCAGCCCAGGCAACATGGCGAAACCTCATCTCTACAAAAAATACAAAAAAATTTGCGGTGCGTGGTGGCGTGTGCCTGTGGTCCCAGCTACTCTGGAGGCTGGGGTGGGAGCATCGCTTCAGCCCCGGAGGCAGACGTTGCAGTGAGCCCAGATCGAGATCGCGCCACTGCACTCCAGCCTGGGCGACAGAGCCGGACCCGTATCAAGGCAGAAAGAGACAGAAAAGAAAGAGAATCAAGGAAAAGAAAGAAATCACCATCGCACAGTTGTCTCCCTTGCTACACAGCTAAACAGTGACTTCCCAGGGCCAAGAAATCGCAGCCAAGACTAGACCGGGGCTTGTCCTAAATCGGGACTTGCCTGGGCTGAGAAAATCACATTTTGGCTGTTGACTTGGACAAGAGGTAGAAATCACAGGCACCGAGAAATCGAAACTTGCTAGGACCGCGAAGCCCACGATGCGAGAAACCGCAGGGGCCTGCGACAGAGGCGCGAGCGGCGCGTCCACAGGACTGGGTTCTGGAGGCCGAGCCGGAGCCTGTGCGGCGGCGCTGGTGGCTCTGGGAAGAGACGGCGCCCAGGCGGCTCCCCTCCACCGACTCCGAAGAGCAGCGGGCTCCCCAGCCCAGCGCCGCCGCCGCCCGGGAATGCCAGACTCGGCGCAACTGGCTGCGACTCCAAATCCCTCACTCAGATCGGCTACCTGAGCGCTGCCACCACCGAGAAAATGGAGGCATCTAGCAACAAACTGTGCCGCGACCAAAGAACTCGACTCGGCGAAATAGCAGTGCGGAAAGCCTGCGAGTGACGCCAGCCGGAGGGGTTGCCAAGGACTATTAATATCCGTTTTGGCGCAACTAACGGTGCTGTCGCGGAGAAAATGTCGACTCTTGGAAAAGAGAGGTTCTGGGACCGAGAAATTCGGGGCAACAAGTGCTGTGACAGAAAACCCCACAGCTCGGCGCTGCTGGCGAAAAAGCCAACGAAACGCCGGGTGCTGCGACAGTGACACCGACTTTAGGACACGGTTCTCGGATGGTGAAAGGGACTGCCAGGAGCCACCACATAATTTCCCACTGTGTTAAAATAGCGAAAGTGCTAAAGAGAAACTGCCGGCTGCGTTTACCTATAGGTGCTTCGCGTGGCCCCCGCAGATTCGACAAACCAGAGGGCCTGGGACCTACTACACTTCGACAAGTGGGAAATGGCTTACCAGCACAAATATTGCTTCTGGCTCGATGGTGCTGTCTATGAACATCCGCTGGCTCTAAGAAACGAGCTGCAGTGTCACTGAGAAACCATGGGCACTGAGAAACAAGCGGGCTGCAACCGATCAACTGCCCACCCAGTGCCTCTACAGCAAAGTGCTGCCGGCATTATTCCCACCCTCCGCCCTCAAATGAATCCCCTCCCGCTTAAGAAGACCTTTATTTTTGAAGGCCGGGTGCGGGGGCTCACGCCTGTAATCCCAGCACTTTGGGAGGCCGAGGTGGGTGGATCACGAGGTCAGGAGTTCAAGACCAGCCTGGTCAAGATGGCGAAACCCTGTCTTTACTAAAAATACAAAAATTAGCCGGGCGCGGTGGCAAGTGCTTGTAATCCCAGCTACTCGGGAGGCTGGGGCAGGAGAATCGCTTGAACCTGGGCGACAGAGTGAGACTCAGTCTCAAAAATAGGAAAAAAAAAAAAAAAGAAGACCTTTATTTTTCATAGCGAAGTCAGGATCCCTGATTACCCAGGGTCCCAGCAATTAACACCTTGCGATATGCATGGGAAAAGGAGGCAGTGGAGGGACTGAGAACCGGGCGGATTGGGCTAGGCTGGGAACAAAGTAAAAGCCATCCGAGTCCCCAACCGTTTCCCACTGCAAAGAACAGAGCTTCCAGTGGCTGGGCTCGACCCTTCTCTGGTCAGAGCCCTTAAGGCTCCTAAGGGTGAAGCCGACATCTCATCTCTTTGGAACTTGAAGCTCTCAGTCCAAGACCTCCGTGGAGGGTGAAAGACACAGTGCCGCCAGACACAGTGCTGCCTGACTCAGGCTCCAGGCCTGCCCTGGCAACCAGGTACCTCTTCAGGGGATGGAACTCTGTGGGAACTGCTACTTAATTCTGATGGTTAAAGCTGTCAGATGGCCTTGAAATATGGGAATAATCGTTGGAAGATTGTAGGGGAAATAAGAACTGCAAGACTCCAGCAGAGGATGTGTAGATAGATGGTGAGGCCTCTGCTCTGTCTCCCCTTAAAATCCTCAAAGGGCAGTTCCCCATTTCTATCACTTTTGACCTTTGAAATTCATCCTGATATCTTCCCCATCTTTCGGAAGTGCAATGCAATTTCAAGCTCTTGAATCTTCCTTCTCCTCCATTTGTCAAATATACTGATGCTACAAACTCCTTTCTTATAGAGGAAGCATGAAACTGCCATTAATCAAAAGGAAAACATCCCTTTCCGGAACCTTTCTGGTTTCTCTAAAAATCTGCACTTTTGGAAGTGATCCCCCAAAGAGACCTCCAGACTCTATCATGAAAGTCTCCAGCTGTATTCATCATGTCTAAGCCTCACCCTAGCTTATCCTGTTCAAATCATTTCCATCTTTTTCTAGGTGAACGTGGGTGCATGTCAGACCAGAGGAGAGCACAGAATGCACCAGACAGGTAAGAAGACCCGTTTTTTTTTTAAGCAATATATATTTTTAGTATTTTATTTTAGAATTTCTAAAGTAGTTTGTCATTGATCCTATAATTTGTTATAAAGTAGGTCCTATAATCACATTTTTTTTTAGTGCTGCAACTGAGATATAAACAATTCTGGGGGATTTTTTGGTCAAAAAATTGGACAAAATACAGAATTATCAAAACTAGATTCACTGGCTCTATTATGTCTGCTAGGTGTAAGAAAATGACAGTCTTCTAATAGTTATTTATTCAGAATCTGTCACTGTAGAAATTTTAAGAGGTTTAGAGTCCATTCCAGTATAAATATAAGGCCGAAGTGCTCCTGTAAAATCATCATTAAAAGTATAGAGTAGAGCTCTATCATTCAAATTATAAAAGGAAACCTCATTCATTTCATAGTCTAAAAAATGCCAGTCTTACTAAGTGTTACTTTTGGCAGCAGATTAATTTCCTTCTGACCTAATACAATATAATTATCCTGACCAGATCGCCAAATTCCCCATAATCCATCCTGTAGTAAAGTTGGTAGACGCTTCCTCCTTCTGGGAAGAGAGTCATTACAGACACCAAGGATCCATTCAGGCTTGTCTTTCACTTCTACTTCCCAATACTGCTGGCTACAACTATAGCCTTTAGAACCCACAATAGCGGGGAGGTGATAAAGTCTTCTTGGGTCTGGAGGTAAGTTTTGCATTGTATTTCCGTATTGCACAGTTTTCTGTCTGCTGAGACTATAAGTTTATAATGTGCTGTTTCAGTATCTAGAATTACATCTACTTGAAATTGCTTGATAATTTTGTTTAGGCTAGAATATTGTGGAGGCAGATGGTAACCATATTCTTTTAATCTGAATGAAAAAGGTTCAGGGTATTTTAAATTTTTGTATCTGTGATAGATATCCTTAACATTTGCCAGTAATTCCAGTCCTGACTTCACATATATGCGCTCTAACTCCTTTAGTAGATATTTTAATGAGGAAGTATAATCTGAAAATTTCGTTTACTTGTGCTAAAATATCCATCTCTTCATCTTGTAATTGCCCAAGAACAGTCTCTTGCTCATTTTGGAGAAATAGCCTAAGTTGCTCAAATTCAGACTTAACTTCTTCTTCCCTGTGTTTTACCTTTTCCTTCAATTCTAATGATTTTCTGGTTTGTATAATTAGACTCATTTTGTGCTCTCACTTTTCACTCACTCCAAAGGTGTTTACCTCCAGTCCTCTCCTCTGTACCCCACCTTTTCTTCAACTCCCAAAACCTACCCTGGTACTTGAGGCGACTTCAATTGCCTCCTTTTGCAGGCAGTAGAATAAAGGAAAGAGGTCAGTGTCAATAGAATAAAAGTTACAGCCACTTTATCTAATTGAAGATACTGTGCAGAGCCTTTGAAAAAACAAAATATCTTGGCCACTACTCCTCTCTCTCCATTTCCACGCTAGCTTCCTATTTTAGCAAAAATGCTGGAATCAGCACATCTGGAAGGAAGAGGTCACCCTTCCAGGTTAGGAGTGTGGAGAGGAGTTATGGAGCTCACTCCCCTAAAGGTGGGGGCATTGCAGTTCCAGCATTCAGATTCTGTCTTACTCCAATATGGTGTTTGTGTGGGGTGGTCAGAGACAGGGCAAGTCAGAAACTGCATATTCCTCAGGAAGAGACTATAAGACATTTGCATTTGGAAAATCAGAAGAGGTGCTGATATGGTTTGGCTCTGTGTCCCCACCCAAATCTCACCTTGAATTATAATAATCTGCATGTGTCAAGGGTGGGACCGGGTGGAGATAATTGAATCATGGGGGTGGCTTTCCTCATGCTGTTCTCATGATAATGAGTGAGTCTCAAGAAATCTGATAGTTTTGTAATCATCTGGCATTTTCCCCTGCTGGCACACATTCTCCTGGCAGCCCTGTGAAGAGGTGACTTCCACCATGATTGTAAGTTTCCTGAGGCCTCCCCAGCCATGCAGAGCTATGAGTCAATTAAACCCTCTTTCTTTATGAATTACCCAGTCTATTCCAACTGATTTTGGTAAGAATAAAAAAAGAAAAAAGAAATAAATGAATGAATAAATAAATTACCCAGTCTTGGATATTTCTTCATAGCAGTGTGAGAACAGACGAATACAGATGTGGTAGAGTTGGGTGCTGGGTGGCAATGTCAGGTATATGCAGGTTCCAGGCACCAGATCAAATCTGGAAAGCAAACTGTGGGACACAAACCACAAATTATGTCCAGCCTTTAATACTTTCCTTCATTGTTTGTCATATAAAAAAACGAAGAAAAGCTTTTTTTTAAAATTATTTTTATTTTTTTTGGAGTCTTGCTCTGTTGCCCAGGCTAGAGTACAGTGGCATGATCTTGGCTCACTGCAACCTCTGCCTCCTGGGTTCAAGTTATTCTCCTGCCTCAGCTCCTGAGCAGCTGGGATTATGGGTGCACACCATCACACCCAGCTAATTTTTGTAATTTTTAGTAGAGATGGTGTTTCACCATGTTAGCCAGGCTGGTCTCAAAATCCTGACCTCAAGTGATCTGCCTGCTTTGGCCTCTCAGAGTCCTGGAATTACAGGCATGAGTCACAGTGCCCAGCCAAAAAGTATATTTTTGGGAAAAAAAAAAGGTATTTTTGTAAAATTTTTACAAGATAAACATAGCTAATATATACTATATACTAATATATAATATATACTAACAAAACTTGAGTTACTATTGACTAAAAGAAGGTAACACAAAATATAAACATTTTTAAACATTCAAAAAAAAACAAAACCAAGGGTGGTCTTTCCACAGAAGAGGTATGCACAGGTGAATTGTCTGGGAAGTCAGGAAGTTGCACAGAAGCTATGCAAGTCATAGATTAGAAATGCAAGAATCCACATTCATGCTTTCCAGAATAGATGAGGAGATACTTTTTCTCAACCTTCTTGGATTCAATGGCTGAGCAGGAAGTGCTGTGAATTCATCTGACAACAGACAGGTTAACAGGAGAAAAGGCATATATGTTTATTAATTTTTAATCTAATGTGCATGGAGGCATCATAGATAGAACTGAATATCTATAAGAGTGGTGAAATTTGAGACTTTATATATCATCTGAATGATAGTGGCAGGAGGCAAACAAATCCTAGGGAAACAAGGGTGGGTCCCTAGTGAAACTCCACCTTCAAACCAAAGACAGTTTAAAGCCTGAAAGCCAAGCTACAAGTCTCTGATAAATCCACTGGCTGGATCAAGAATATCTCTTCTCATTTAGCACATTTTCCTCTGATTGATCCCCACACTTCCCCTAGTGCATTTTCCTCTGATTGGTCCCCATACTTCACCTATTTTACATATACCTACTCTTCCCTAATTGGTTTTTTATACAGTTGTGCCTACCTTTGAGTGGTGCCTTTGTTTTAGCCTTTTTTTTGCATATGCACAAACCAATCAGCACGCATGCCCCCATTCTGAGCCCATAAAAGCCCCAGACCCAGCCACACTGGGAAAGATACCACTCAACTTCTGGTGGAGGACCACCCTCAAATCCCCTCTCCACTGAGAGCTGTTTCGTGTCTCAATAAAACTCTTCTCTGCCCTCCTCACTTTTTGATTGTCAGTGTAACCTCATTCTTCTTGGATGCAGGACAAGAACTCAGGACCCACCAAATGCGGGCACAAGAAGGCTATAACATGGGAAGCAGCTTTTGAGCCGAGTCAGCCCTGGAGCTTTAGGTCAGAGTGGGACCATGGGACTGATACAGTTGTTAACACACTAACATCTGTGAAGCTGCAGAGAGTGGGACTAAAAGAGCTGTTAGCATATTGTAACACCCACTCTGGGGCTTCGGGGTTGTGGGTACCCCTGTTTGGGTGCCACCACATTCTCCTTATCTGGATGCCAGAGTCCAACATGGGAGTCGCTTGCAACATGTCTGGTCCAGCCACAAGTCCCGCACGGAGACTGCTCCTGTGCTGGCCCTTGGAGCACCCAGTGCCAGCACAGGAACACACTCACTGCCTCCTGCCAGGGGCTGAGTGCACTGTCACAGGGGCCACAGGATCTGTACCAGAGGGCAAGCCAGGAACAGCCCAGTAAGCCAAGTAGACAGGCCACCTCCTGTGGTGAGCCTGGGCCCCAGCAACGCCTGGGCAGGGGCAGGGGCATCGACAGCCAGAGGTCTCTGGCTGGCAAAGTGGCTGAGAAAAATCCTGTGTCATTAGGAGATGGGGAAGTGCCCCTCTGGGCACTTATGGAAATACATATAACTTTTTTAGAAGATGAATGGTCCTTTAGAAGAATAGATTATAGATATGACAGCTTTTAGAGAATTCTGTTTGGGTAGGGTTGGTGTAATCCCCCAACGGTTTCATTTTGCCCATTGTCCACAAAAGCCAATGCACTGAGAACAGCAGCTTTTTGCAGCAGAGAAAGAGTTTAATAATTGCAGGGCTGGCCAAATAGAAGGACAGGAGTTCATTCTCAAATACATCTCCCTGAGAATTCTTAGGAGAGGATTTTTTAAGGACAGTTTGGTGAGCAGGGTGCTAGGGGATGGAGACTGCTGATTGGTTAGGTTGGGGATGAAACCGTAGAGGGTTGAAGCTGTCTTCGTGCACAGTCAGTTCCTGGGTAGGAGGTCACTGGTCCGCGTATCAGTTGTTCTACCAGAAATGCAAAGTCTGAAAAATATCTCAAATACCAGTCTTAGGTTTTACAATGGCAATGTTATCTATAGTAGCAATTAGGGAAATTACAAATCTTGTGACTACCCTTACATGACTCCTGAGTGGTAAACAATGACTTGTTATCATTTAACTATGCATAAGCATTAGCAGAATTCAGGCACTTCCCAAAATTCTAATATTGTGCCCTTTCATTGGTTTTGCAAAGATGGTTTCTTCCGTTCCTGAACTACACAGGAGAGTTTAGGGAAGGGGCTATTATGTTCCTTGTCTTAAGATTAAACTTAAGCTAAATTTCTCCCATAGTTAGCTTGGCCTATGCCCAGGAAAGAGCCAAGAGTCAGTTTGTGAGGTTAGAAGCAAGATGGAGTCAGCTGTCAGATTTCTCTCACCGTCATAACTTTTGCATAGGCAGTTTCCTGAGGACTTCTCTTAGAGAGGATTAGAGTTGCTGTGGGGTGAGGATTAATGACAATTGAGTTTTTTCAGAAGGCACTCTTTTTAGCCATAAAAAGAATTTCAGGAACTCAAATGCCTTCAACTCAAAATAATTCTTATGCCAGAACAGTATATTTTGGGGTGACATATTCTGATCCCCTTCACCAATCCTTTTAGTCAGAGAAACTCCCAGTTTTAACAATCTTCTGCTCCTTTGTCAGATTACTGACTCTTGATTAGAAGCTGAGAAATGATGGCAACAGTTACAACCTGCTAGTCCAGGTGAAAACAAAAATCATGAGGAATAGTGAAAAAATAAAAGAGAAAAAACCACAGGGTATGTAATTCTAAATGAGAAAGTAAAGAATATTGCCTGTTGTTTTTTGTAACAACTGAGAACTCTACCAAGTCAACAGGTTCACCTGCAAAAAATGAAGCATTTGCTTTTAAACCTCCTGGATTAAAAATGCAGTCTACTGACTTCCTGTTTAATCTTAGTTTTGTATCCTTGCCTGCAGCTCAAAGGAGTTTCCTTTCAGACACTCTTCACAAATGTTTGATAGGTTGTAAACCCCAGGATCCACTAGTTCCTTCCAGTGCAGTGCAGAGTAGCTCTGTGACAACTTTCTCAGTACAACTCTAGATACTTTCTTATCTCTGGTTCCTTGTTCTGTTTTGTTTCTGGTACATTTACTTCTAATAACCTAGGATTCAGACAGTGGCTCCAAGAGCTCACCCAATCTTGGCTCCTGACACAATTGTGGCTAAAAACAACATGTGTTTCTCTCTTCTGGGAGGAAAGCAGTGGTGTGTGGAGACAGTATGAACCTGGGCTTGAGAGCGGAGCTCAAATTACACAGTGTATCCTGAATCTATGAATGTTGTGGTGCTAATTTGAACCACTAAGAGGCCTTGTGAATCCCAACCTCAGGCGATCCACCTGCTTCGGCCTCCAAAGTGCTGGGATTACAGGCGTGAGCCACCATGCCCGGCCCAGAAAACAATTTTTAAAATGGGTAGTGGGATTGGTTTTCAGGCCTGGAAATAAACATAACTCTAGTTGATGAGGGCTCGTTAATTTGGTAAACTTGACCATGGTGATTACTTCATTGCTACTGAGACACGGAACATAGGCTATAACTTTTTATTGTCTGGAAATGAAGACTCTACTGAATAAAAACGTGTCTAGTGTTTTCTTCTGTAGACCCTGATGCTGGGATTGAGAACCACAACAACTACAGAGGGTGATAGCTGCTTATAACTGAATTGCAGGATTTATAGAAACAAAATGATAGCTTCATGGCTTTAAATTTTTTGTTAAGATATAAAGAATTTCAAAGATATTCCTTAAAGAAGCTATTTTTTTTGTAGATCCAGCCATGATAGAGGCAAAAGTCAGCCCAGAATTTGATCCTCCAACCAAGAGAATAAAAATGGCTGGGTGCAGTGGCTCATGCCTGTAATCCCAGTACATTGGGAGGCCAAGGTGGGCAGATTGCCTGAGCTCAGGAGTTTGAGGCCAGCCTGGGCAACATGGTGAAACCCCATCTCTACTAAAATAAAAAAATTAGCCGAGTGTGACAGGGTGTGCCTGTAGTCCCAGCTACTCGGGAGGCTGAGGCAGGAGAATTGCTTGAACCCAGGAGGCGGAGGTTGCAGTGAACTGAGATCACAGTAGGATTGCTTGAGGTGAGTTCAAAGCCAGCCTGGAGAATATAGTGAGGCTCTAAATTATATATGTATTAGGTAAATTCACCTTTACCATATCTTTTATGTACAAGCAATGGGATTGATTAACAAATAATGGGACTCTGTGAAATCAAATGGATAAATTTGGGTAGATCTTAATAAATATAATAACCTTGAACCCCACAAATCTCTCTAAGCTTCCTTTAAAAAAACAGACTCTCTGTCTGAGTAGGTGAGTCCTTTTTTTGTTTGAAGATACTAGAAAGATCTTACTGTAAGGTCTTTTAGGCTGACTGACCATGTCATGAATGGCATAAGTAACCTCTGTGGCCTGCCAACACACACACCAGATGAGTTCCTGGAAGACATGATCAATGCTTGTGGCGCAAATTTTCTTTCTTAAGTCTCTCATTTATACCAAAGACAAAGCATAGTAGGATGAATTTATTTGTAAAATGTTTTCAGTGTTATTATATTTGGCCTGATTATCTGCATAAAGTGTAGCAAGAATAGTGATTAGTGATACAGGCTTTTTTTTTTTTTTTTTTTTTTTTTGAGACAGAGTCTCACTCTGTTGCCAGGCTGGAGTGCAGTGGCGTGATTTCGACTCACTGCAACCTCTGCCTCCCAGGTTCAAGTGAATTCTCCTGCCTCAGCCTCTTGAGTAGCTGGGACTACAGGTGCACGCCACCATGCCCAACTAATTTTTGTATTTTTAGTAGAGACAGGGTTTCACCGTGTTGGCCAGGATGGTCTCAATCTCTTGACTTTGTGATCCGCCTGCCTCAGCCTCCCAAAGTGCTGGGATTATAGGCATGAGCCACCGCACCTGGCAATATAGGCATTTTTTAAACTGGTGTTGCTAGAACTTTGTCATAAGGAATCTCAGATTAGGCTTTTTAAAGCTACTTAAAGTTAAGAAGCCAAGCCGAAGATCTGCCATCAGACTGTGCTTATAAAACCAGTGTATAAAACAGTGTATAAAATATGTATATATAAAACCAGTGAATTCCTCTCTTTTTTTAATATCACAACATAGTCTATTATGTGAATTTTTTACAATACAAACAAAAAATACAGAAATGCAATATATGAATACAGCTAAATGCAGAATGGTGACTTTTTACTCTTTAAGAGGCCACGATTCTCATTTCTAGTGAAATCAACAGACTGCATATATGTAGAAACAGGTTAGTCATTACCTGCACAATTTGGCCTAGAAATGATTACCATAAAGTGTAAAAGGGGAGTTAAAGGAAAATTTCCTTGTTGGTTCCTACCACATGAAAGATGCTCTATGCTATTTTAGCAGGACCAATATATGGAAAATATGTAAATTAAATCTTTATTACAAAAAATGAAGTAGTAATGAGATTCTAACTAAAGACGGCACTAAATGAGAATATATATATATTTAGAGAATCCAAAACAAACAAACAAAAAGAGGTTATAAAAAAGACCTAGGTGCACTGTAAGCACATAGGGTTTTTTTTCTCATGTGTATTTTTTTCTTCTTTTTCTTCTTCTTCTTTTTTTTAGTACTACTCTGCACTTATTGGTAAGATATTTCCATGTGTACTTTCAAACAATGGAAGTGTCAAAAAGTAGGGTCAACTGTATTAGACCAAATTACATTATTGTATATGCTACATTGAATGGAACCTTTCTATTATAATTATCATAGAGAAGCATAGTTTGCATCATATTATGGCAATTTATCGTCAATGAAAACATTTCAGAGTCCCGGCATTTGATGTCTGTTCAATCGTGATTCTGCATATAGGTAGTCCTCAAATTTTCTATCAACATAGTTGATAACAGGCTGCCAGCAATTAATCTGTTATCCACTGCATCTCCAAATTCTGGGGTATCAACTATTGTGAGCAGTAACTGAACACCACCTTCTTTAATTAAAACTTAGGATTGTTCTACCTGTACAGTCTTTTTAATTTTGTGAGAAGGACCTGGATACTCTAGAGAATACAAAGCTCTGAGGAATAATGAATTGATTAATGTCAACTTTCCCAGTCCAGTTTCACCCACTATCATAAGTGTGAATTCAAAACCTGTCTTCACTGATTTTCTGTATACTTGATTTGGGAGATTGGCAAATCCCACATAGCCTTCAAGGTTCTTCTGTTGAGCTACCATGGTGCTGCTGTTGACGATCCTCTCCCCAGCAGCACAGATCTTGCACTGACCAGCATCCTTCCCCACTCCACATATTCCTCTCTTTTTGAGGTTCCCAGAATATTCGGAGATTCCTGGATCTGTCATAAAGTGATATTATTTACTTACCATACGATCGGCAACCTTGTAAGGGAACTGTGTAGATGAGGCACTAAACCAGTCTTCCCAAGGGGCTTTTTATTTGCTCTATGAAGACAACCTAAATTGCTCAAAGCAGTTTGGTCATATCCAAAAATATATCATTCCAGTTAAAGCCTTGGTAAAATAACCAGTATATCTAATTTTGACCTGTTACAAAAGAAAGCAGATTATTATTGAATGTGTGCAAATAACTGTATTACCATAAATTAAGAATACTCACAAATAGCATCCAAATTTTGGATAACTCAGGTATAGAAAGGTAAATGTTTCCATTTTATTCACAAAACTATAATTTACTCAATTGTTGTAAGCTATAAATATTAATAGTTAAAAATAAAATTTTTTCTTGACTCAAAAGCAAAACACAAAAAGAATCAGCAATATTTTAAACAAAAAGTTATAAAAATTATTTTAGTCTTTTATCAGTTTAGTTCCATGAATTCATTCTTGTGCTGCTTGAAGTTATCAACTTTCATGAACCCATTAACTTTTTTTACTACAGTATTGAAAATTTTCACCTTGTTCAATGTAATGATCTCCAAAGTCATCAAAAACCTATATTCAAGAGTACTTGTCAGGATCCTTATTATGAATTTCCTTGAAGAAGAATCAAATTTTGGACTATAGCTGATTATAAACTTTTTCAAGAAACATAAAAATAAAACAATAAATGTCTCTGAATGGCAAAAGAGTTACCATAGCCAGAGTTAAAGACACAATTGATAAGAAAATTTGGTTATTTCTGTGGCATACAACAATTTAACACAATAATCATATCATGACTCAACACAGACCAAGACATATCATAATTTTAGGAATCTCCTATAATTTTGGAGCACATATTAATAACACATTTCTGCAAATGTAACTCAAAGTTAAACACCATTTCTATTTGGCAGTGTTTTCCATATGATTTTATACACCAAAATCAAGTTAGTTTGAGGTTAAAAAGACTTAATTTTAGAATATAAAATTTGATTTTGAGAAGTTTGTCAACTATCAAAGGCTTAAAATACTTGATAGAAAAATAAGAAAGGTTTCAAACACTGGATCAAAATAGGATTACATGTAAGTGTAAAATGTTACTCTATTTTTTTTTTTTTTTTTTTTTTGAGATGGAGTCTCACTCTGTTGCCCAGGCTGGCAGGCTGGAGTGCAATGGCATAGTCTTGGCTCACTGCAACCTCCACCTCCCAGGTTCAAGTGATTCTCCTGCCTCAGCCTCCTGAGTAGCTGGGATTACAGGTGCCAACCACCATGCCTAGCTACTTTTTGTATTTTTAG
>PVKV010029619.1:0-23352 GCA_004027835.1 Alouatta palliata | reverse complement strand
TACAGTGTCCATGAAGTGGTAGGATATTACTTGAAGTCTGGCAGGAACTTTTGGATTTTATGTATAGGATCAGTCGATTGACCATTCTCTTACAATTTGACATAAACTCCATGAGGGCGGGGATGTGTATTTTTTTGTCATATACCCCACTCAGCACAGTACCCAGGAGATAGTTGGGGTTTGGTAAATGACTGTTCAATAAACGGTCTTTTTTTTTTTTTTTTTTTTTTTGAGACGGGGTCTCACTATGTGGCCCAGGCTGGAGAGTGAAGTGGCCTGATCATGGCTCACTGCAACCTCCGCCTCCTGGACAGAGGAAAGTGACTTTATTTCAGAGAAACAGGATGGTGACGGCTAATGTCCTGTAGAACCATCTTAAGGGGCATGACTCCCAAGCTTCTTTTTACACTGGGGAAGGGAGAATCAGGAGAGGGTGAGTTCAGGAGGATCATGGTGACAACAGACATGTAGGTGTCAACAGGAGCCCAAGGAGGTTGCAAAACATCTGTGTCCTTGGTGAGGTCACAGTGCTCCCATAAACCTTTCACACAACATTGCTGCTTGTGTGCACATCTCCTCAGGCTGGGTTCTGAAACGGACTATTATCATCCTTGCTTTGAAGTTAAACCCTACACCAAATTCCTCCCATAGTTAGCTTGGCCTACGTGTGGGAATGAGCAAAGGCAGTTAGCCCCTCAGGTAGGAAGCAAGACAGAGCCAGCCCTGGTGGATTTCTCTCGCTGTTATAGGTGCGCCCTCCCTCTCTGTTAAACACACACACAGACACACACAAACACACACAGGCACACACACACATTCATTCCCTGGCACTGATTCAGATCAGTGGGCAGCTTCTGGGCAGCCCCCCGACTTGCATTAGGCAGCTGAAGGGCACCAAGTTTAGCTCAAGGGTGGCCTTGAAGCTTCCTGAAGGTGCCACGGCATGACGCACAGCCGGGCCGAAGAGCTTTCTGGGTCTGTGGGTGGTAAGGGCTGGGGACCTTTATACCTTTATGCGGGCAGTGTCCCCTTGTCACAGCTTCTGGCGAATCTTCAGAATGCTCATCACTAGGTGCAGTCATTCCCTCACACACCTCAGGCCAGGGAGGCTTCTCACCACAGTAATGGAGCACACCCTCGTCTTAGCAGAAAAACAAACCTAGGAAACAGAAGCTTAGCCACTTGTGCACTAGTAATGTAATATCTCACACTGGCTTTCACTCCCCCTGTTCTTCTTTCTGGGACCGACCCAATCCAGCCCTGCTCATCCCAAACTAATGACCACAACAACCTATACGTGCCTCTCGCTTTGCACTGTTGGTGTCATGGGGGGAGTGTTGAGTCTAACTATTGCACTGTGTGTTTTCTCTGTTTCCCCGATCTGAATCTGTAGGGTTCCAGATACCAAGACAGGTGCCCCAGGCCACTCTCGGAAGTGATGCTGCTGCACGTGGGCTGGGCCTTGACCTCAGCACAGCTCACCGGCAGCAGCGCCTTGCCAGGGTCATGTGCTGCCCAATTGTGCCACTGGAGCGGAAGGAGAGGGAAGGTCTAAGGAGACTTCATAAAGATCTCCATCTCGATAGCACAGCAGCCTCCTCTTACGGACATGCGGGTGTTTTGGTTTATTTTGACATGTACCGACTGTGGCATTCTCAGGGTGCCTGGGGTCTTCAGCTAACCTTCCATCTGCACTACTCTGCCTCTCCCACTGCCCTCTCTAATCTACCGCAAACCTTCCTTCTCTTTTAAATATTCCCCTGGGGTCTCTGACTGGTTTTCCTTCTGATAAGGACAGCAAAACACCTTTTACCCCTAATTCTCAAGATACCTAAGAGAATGAGTCTTCAGAACAACTATTTTAAAAATTATTATAGAAACAGTGGCTGAGTAATAATAACGAAGAAAATGCAAGTAAAACGGTGAAAGGAATGTTATTTCAAAATGATCGAGAGTTTCCCATTTAGACAATGACACTTCATATGTGGTGCGTTCCCTTCCAGGCTTTTTTCTATGCATTTTTTAAAATCATGTGATTGGAGAATAAGTAGTGTGTTTATAATACTGCATCTGTTGTTTTGTTTAATATTATACCAAAGCTCTTTCCCATAATGACAGTGACAGGGACGCTGCTGCTAACATCCATGGTAGCAAACACACGCAGAAAGCTTGATATGCACCAGAGGTCATCTTTGTGCTTTCCTGGTAATGACTCACCAACCCGTATTATCAAACGCACTCAAGAGATCTCATGTTCAATCCACATGCAGATAATGTCATCTCATGAATGCTGCTGGGCGCTTTCACCTGTCTTCTGATCTGGATGACCATTCCACACTGCAGTGCATTCTAGAGTGTCAGGGTCGGGTTGGGTATGTCTGTATGCCCCTCTCCAGCCTGGGCACTAATCTGACTCTGCCCTTGCTGGTGACGTGACTTTAGTTTTAGGGCAAGTTCCTTAGTCTCTTAACCTACGTGTCTCAGTTTCCTATTCTGTAATAAGGGACGATGAATAACACACACCTGACAGTGTTGCTATGAGCACTAAATGACTATTATATATATATATGTACACACATATAATTTAAAAATATAGTCATGTATATATAGCTTAATATGTATATCTGTATGTAAATGAAAAAGAGAGAGAGAGAGAGCAGGGTGCACTAAAAACATCTGGCCCAGAGCAAGTATCCAGAAGTGTGAGCTTTTATTCTCACATCTCTGAACTTCTGCTTTCTGCTCTTCCCTGTTATTCCTCACCCCTGTCTGCCCCAGACCTCTCTCCCTGCCCCCATACACCTTCACCTGCCCTCCACACTCTACTCTGTTTCCCCATTGCCCGTTTCCTCTCACTCTGGATCTGAATAAATTGATACCATCGTCTCATGATTTAGCTCAGAAAATTTTAGTATCATTGGTCTTTAATTAGGTCACCAATGAATTTATTTTTTTGAGACAAAGTCTCACTCTCTCACCCAGACTGGAGTGTAGTGGCATGATAACAGCTTACTGCAGCCTCGACATTCTGCAATTTAGTGATCCTCCCGCCTCAGCCTCCTTAGTAATTGGGATTGCTTATGCATGTGACCATGCCCAGCTAATTTGTAAAATTTTGTAAATGTGAGGTCTCGCTGTGCTGTCCAGGCTGGTCTCAAACTACTGAATTCAAGTAATTGTCCTGCCTCAGACTTCCAAAGTTCTGGGATTACAGGTCTGAGCCACTGCACCCAGCCTGTTTGCCCCCTCCCTTTTTTTCCTTTATCTAGGTTTTTGCTCCTGACCAGAAAACTGATTTTTTCTTTCCCACTTGGAGGAAAGTGCAATCAAACTTTCAGGAGTTTTGCCTACTCAAAAATCACCTTTGGCAACACTTGAGTCCTTTCTCCTCCCGCCTGGAGGAGAAAACAAAAGTCAAAATCAGCACCTGGCTGCACCCTTCCCCCACTGCATTATTCAGCATAGAACAGTGGCTAAGGGATCCAGTGAGCCAACTCTCTTGCAGTTGGAGGGATTACTGTGAAATGCTGTGAGTACATGTATTTCTCACAACAGAGAACAGCTAGGCTGCTGCTTCCTAGGCAATTTCACAGTCTCCCAGGTGTGACAGCTTTGTCATGTCTACCCCTCTTCATTCTTTATTCAAAGAAGGCATTCACCATATCTTAGTGCGTCAGGGTCTTGCTGGTGAATCACACTGTTGCTGCTAGTGTGTCAGAACACCCAAGACCATGCTCACTTCCAGTGATTGCTTATGAGGACTCAATGTATAGTTGTGCTTGTGGCTAAGAGTTATTACAGCAAAAGAATACTGAGCGAAATTAGTAACAGGGAAAGCCCACTGGGCAAAGTCTGGAGGGAACCAGCAAAAGCTCCCAAGAATCCCTTCCCAATGGAGTCACACAATTTGTCCCTCCAGCAATGAATCATGACAACACGTGTAAAATGTCGTCTACCAAGGAAGCTCATTAGAAACTCAGTGCCCTAGGTTTTTACTGGGGACTGGACACATAGGCACTCTCTGGCTAACAGGCTACAACATTTCAGATTCCCAGAAGGGAAGCTGATGTTCAGCATAAAACACGTTGCTTAAACAAACAGTTTCAGAAGAGTAAATCACTCTTATCAGATGAAGAATGGTGGGAAACCTCCTGAAATCATGTTCACAGATGCTAGGCAAGGGTCAGTCTTGCAAGCTGACCTTTCTAAGGATAGTAGTTTCAGACCTGCTAAATTACGTCTTTTGTTTTGCACATAATTCAACTACAAAGCTTTAAAATACATAATCAAATCAGACAGAACCAATGGAAAAAAGTCAGCAACATATAGATGAACTGAATGGCACCATGGACCAATTAGATCTAAGTGACACATGGAGAATGCTCCACATAATGACAGCAGACTGTGTATTCCCTTATGGATGATTTTGAGGGGTTCACAGCTCCAGTGGATGAAGTATCTGCCGACGTGGTGGATCTAGGAAGAGAACAAGGGTGGAGCATGAAGAGGCGACTCAACTGCTGCCTTCTCATGAAAAAACTTTAAAGGGTGAGGAGTTGCTTCTTATGGATGAATGAAGAAAGCAGTTTCTTGAGATGAAATCTATTCCCGGTGAAGATGCTGTGAACATTGTGGAAATGACAGCAAAGGGTGAGTTGATTAGGTAATGGCAGGATTTGAGAGATTTGACTCCAATTTGTAAAGGAGTTCTACTGTGGGTAAAATGCTATTAAGCAGCATTGCCTGCTACAGAGAAATATTTCATGAAAGGAAGAGTCCATCAAAGAAGCAAATTTCACTGATGTCTTATCTTAAGAAATGCCACAGCCCTCCACGTAGTTTTGGTTTGTTAAAAAGTAAATTAAAAAGAAAATAAATTGCCACTGTCACCCAACTTTCAACAATCAGCACCCTGATCGATCAGCAACCATGTACATCCAGGCAAGACCCTTTACCAGCACAAAAGTTACAGCTCACTGAAGGCTCATGATCTTTAAGCATGTTTTAGCAATACAGTATTTTCCAATTAATGTATGTAGATTTTTTTGACATAATACTATTGCACAGTTAACAGACTGTAGTGTAGTGTAAACAACACTTTTATTTTATTATTATTTTATAATTTTTTATTTCAATAGGTTTTTGGGATACAGATGGTATTGGGTTACATGAGCAAGTTCTTTAGTGGTGATTTATGAGATTTTGGTGCATCCATCACCCAAGCAGTATACAGTGTATCCAATTTGTAGTCTTTTATCCCTTACCCTACTCCCACCCTTTCCCCTGAGTCCTCAAAGTCCGTTGTAGCATTCTTATGCCTTTGCATCCACATAGCTTAGTTCTCACTTATGAGTGAGAATATACTATAAACATCACTTTTGTATGCACTAGAAAACAAAAAAATGTGTGTGACTTGCTTTATTGTGGTGGTCTGGAACACTACATGCAGTATCTATGATTTATACCTGCATAAATTTCTGAAGGGGACATGATTTAACATGTAAAAGTCCACCATCTGGCACCTCAAAATTCACGTCCTCTCACATCTAAAATACATTCACTTCATCTCAACAGCCTCAAAACTCTTAATTCTTTCCAGCATGAACTCTAGATCCCAAATCTCATTCAAATGTCATCAAAATCAAGACAGGGTGAGACTCAGTATGTTGTATCCTGAGGCAAAATTATTTCCCTCTGTGAACTTGTGAAACCAGGTAAGACGTTATCTGCTTCCAAAACAGCATGAAGGTGCAGGCATAGGAGAAACATTCCCATTCCAAAATGGAGAAGATGGAAGGAGAAAAGGAGTCATGGGGCCCAAGCAAATCTGAAACCTAGCAGGGCAAATTCCATATTTTAAGGCTTCAGAATGGTCCTCTTTGGCTTGATGCTGTGTCGTCTGGGCCAAGTAGGGTGGCAGCTCTGCCCTCTTGGCCCTGAGTGTTAGCCCTGCTCCCTTGCCCCTGGGCAAAAGCCCTGTTCCCTGAAATTGAGGAGGTGGCTCTGTCATCTGGAGCTCAGGAGGAAGCGTCTGGATTCCTGTTCCCCAGGTCGTTGCTGCCTGGACCTATAGAGGCAGTGGCAGCTTGCCAGCCTCTGCATCTGTAGCTCTCCCCTCAAAGTCACTCTTCCTTTATTTTGTCCCTTTCATTCCAGGCTGGCTGTGCTTCTGTTGGTTTAAAATCCTCAAAAACATGTTGGCCTTTGATGCAATTCATGGCGTCCACGCCAACAGACCCTCAGTTCTCCATAGATCTTTCCTGGATAACTGCATCTCCATCCCTGCATTCTGCTGAGATGGCTGATTAGATCCATGACTCACATCCCTCATCTCTTTAGCAATCAGTAGTCCCGCTACACCCTTGGCCCTACTTCCAGAGCTTGCTATTTGGATAGGCTGAGAATCTTCTAAATAATCAAAGGCTGATTCCTTTTTGCTCAGCAGTTCTGTTGTTGATTTATTTCTCCTCCCTTGCATTTTGTAAACAGCAGTGAGGAGAAACCAGGCCACAACTTTAATACTTTGAAATATTCTTAGCTACATATGCAATTTCATCACTTATAAGTTTTAATCCGCATCTATCAGAATGCAATCTAGCCAAATTCTCTGCTACTTTCTTACAAGGATTGTGTGCCCACGTGTTTCCAAAAATGTGTTCCCCATTCCTGTCTGAGAGCTCACCATAAGAACTTCAACATTCATATTTCTAGAAATATTCTGTTCATGATGATGGGTGTATTTCTCTATAGTTACATAAACATGCCTACAATGCTAGAAACTCTCCTCCATTTGAATGACCTCCCATAATGATTCATTCAGAGGAGAGAAGCGATCTGCTGAGAACTCTAAGAGCTTCCCAAACCCAGCCTACCCGTGCTTGCCCTGGCATTCTCCACCAACCTTCTGCATACAATGCTCTTGACTGAAGCCAGCCCCTCACCTCAGCTCAGGATCCCATGCCTCCCACCTTCTCAGGGGCTTTGCTCCTGCAATGATCACTCCTCTCTCCTTTGTTTTCTTTTCTTTTCTTTTTTATTTTTTTGAGACAGGGTCTCACTCTGTTGCCAGGCGCCAGGCTGGACTGCAGTGGCACAATTTCATCTCACTGCAACCTCTGCCTCCCGGGTTCAAGCAATTCTGCCTCAGCCTCCCGAGTAGCTGGGACTACAGGCGCATGCCACCATGCCCAGCTAATTTTTATATTTTTTAGTAGAGACGGGGTTTCACCATGTTGGCCAGGATGGTTTCAATCTCTTGACCTCGTGATCCGCCCGCCTTGGCCTCCCAAAGTGCTGGGATTACAGGCTTGAGCCACTGTGCCCGGCCCGCTCCTCTCTCCTGAACCACCACCTGCTGCCTCTAAATGGGATCATTCCCCAAGCTAAAGGAGAACTCACTTTCTTGCCCCATGTCCTCCTGTAGCTACTAACACATTTATCTGCTGCCTTTCGAAGCAAAACTTCATGAACTTATACAATCCACTTCATTGGAGTCATTTTTCAAAATTATATAGGAAGGAAAATGAACCAGAACAACCAAAACGATTCTGAACTATAACTTTGGGGAACTCACACTACTTTATGTCAAGAGTCATGTTGATTCTAGTAATCCAGAGAATGTGGTACTGGGAAAAATCAGCAGATCAGAATGGAGTCCAGCAATAGATTCACAGCCATGATAAAGTCATTTTCAAAAAAGGTGCAAAGACAATGGAGAAATATTGTCTTTTTGAGAAATTGTGTTATTTTCCCCCTGCTTCTTGACCACTACATTCATTGTTCTTTACTACACTGGGTCCGTTACCCATGTTTCTCCTTTGCACTTCAACTGCTCTTCTGTTTAACTGTCTGTCTGCCCCACCACAGTGTGGTAGCCTCCATGAGACATACCACGTGTGACCAGCATCCCAGATACTTCCTGCAACATGGTAGGCACCCATGCATATATAAATGAGAAAAAAGCATGTATAAATATACATATTAAAATAATTTATTTTTGTCACTAAAGGTCTTTCTAAGACACATCCTCCACTAACGGTGACATGGGACTGCCTGTTCCCAGTGTTTCTGGATGCATGAGAATGGTAGGGCAAAAGCGAGAACAAAGCCTCTTAGTCCCTTTCTTTCTACTACAAACACCTTAGGGATGCGAGTCTAGGGAGAGAGGGAAGACCCCGGCTGGTCTTGCATGTGCCTGACTCAGTGTGCATGCCCCTTGCTGCCCAAGTGCCTTGTTGCCCATATGCCTTGCTGTCTGCCTTCTTTCCCTGCAGAGCTGTGCAAGGAGACATCATGACTTCCTTCTGTGTTGCTGACAGGAGTCAGCCAGTAGGTCCGCAGATCAGTCCTCCCAGAGGTGAAGTGTGAATGAGTGTGAAGAGGAGCGGTCCATGGCCTTCTAGGGGGAAAGACCTTGAGGTCCCTGTCCTTCTCCTAACAGGCGGTGACACAGCCATGGCCTTGCTGTCGTGGGGGTCCCAGACAGGGGAGGAAGGAGGGCCATAGAGGGGAGGAGGACCTGGTGACCATGGAGTGAGTTTTGAAAGGGGAAACTATTCGTGGTATTTCAGTCCCGGAGGCATATGAAACCACTCACAGACTACACATTCCGACGTCTTCAGTGGGAACCTGCGAGGCGCGGGATAGGGTGGGGCGAGGAGAGGTGTCACAGCCCACAAGGCAGGCACCAACCTCACTGCGCATGTTCACTGGGTCTTCCCGTCCGCCCCTTTGTGCATGTGATAAACACCGCGGAGCTCTGAGGGTGTGAGGATCGCGTTCCTGCTGTCTGGACTTTTTCTGTCCTACAGAGACGTAGCCGGTAGGTCGACAGGCCAGTCCTCGTAGGGGTTGAATTGTGAGTGAGTGTGAGGAGGAGCCAGTGGCTGTCCGGAGTGTGGGGCAGCGAGGTCTGTGGCCTTGGAGGCCGTAGGGTCTCAAGGTGATCATCCTCCTCGTAAGGTAGCACCGCCATGGGCCTTGTTGTGCGGGGGTCAGAACGAGGGAAGAAGGTGGGCCACGTAGTTGAGAGGGGTCAGGTGAAGATGGGGTGAGTGCTGGGGGTACTGGGGAAGGTATCTGAGTCCCTGGAACCCTCGACAGAGGACAGATTCCAGACTCTTCCATGGAAATCAGGAAGGAGCCGGGTGGGCATTGAGGAAGGGAACTGGGAATGCTGCGTGTTGGTGACCGCGGGCCTGATGTGTGTAGAGCGTCCAGCAGAGGTGTCCAGTGAAGAGGGCCCAGCGCTGTGTGGCAACTTCTCAACTCCACCGTGGAGGTTTGAATGGGTGGAGCTCTGCGTTCCAACAAAACTTGATTTTATGGGGGAAATGCGCCTAACAAATGGGTGTGTGACAAAAGCGGTGGCCACTGCAGTTTTAATTTTCTGGCTGTATTTTCCCAAATGTCTCCATGGAGGACAGTTCAGTTGTGAAACCAAACCTCATCAGAAATATCCTTTGTCTTTTGCCAGGAGCCTTAAGACATTGCTCAGCTAGCCTGACCAACTTAAGTGGCTTTGCAAGCATTCAGAAGGCACACACACTTACACTTGCCCTGCGACTTTGTTTGAAAGTATTTAGAAACTTTAAAAAAATGGCAAGTGAACATTTGGTCATGGAAGCGGTCAAATATAGCTGTCCTTTCAAGTGCATTTACCAATTCACGGTATTCTGTTGGCAGTGTGAAATGATTTGGAGAGGAAGATCAACATATAGGCCTAGACCAAGTAGAACTATACCACCTCCTGAGCTGATTGGGCCTATGCTGGTGAGTGCCTTAACCTTTGATGTTTTCTATTAGCAGAAAGTCATTTTTGTAACTTATTGTTGTTATAAAACATAGTTTTGTAATTGTTGCTGAACCAGTATAGATATGCCGATAAAGGTCTCCCATGCTGATAAAAATGATCATGCGATCTCATGAAAGAAAGACTAATCCAAAAGGATTAAGTTCTGTTCTCTGGATGGATGATCTTGTGTTCCCCAGATTTTGCTAATGATTTCCTTCTCATGTTTATTTGCAAAAGATTACCAACATTCATCTCAGCATCGATTAAAACAGCTTCCAAAGCCCTTGAGGGCAACTGTCTTAGAGTAACCTCTCTGTGGAAAGAGTAACTTTATGAAACATAAGTATGTGGAATAGTGTTGGAGAAATGTCTTTAGACTTACGATCAGAAGTATCTATGTATTCTGTATATTTATATTATTGAAATGTATTGATAACAAAACTTTTTATCTGCACACACACACCTCTGTTTCCAGGAGCCTAATAATGAGGAGCCTCAGCAAGAGGAACCACCAACTGAAAGTCAGAATCCTACACCTGGTCAGGAGAGAGAAGATCAGGGTGCAGCTGAGATTCAAGGTGCTGGGAAGGGAAAGAAAGAATGTCCATGGGAGGAGGAGGCCTATGTGTGCATCATGCCTTATGCCATGACCAGTAACAGGAGGAAAAAAAACATTAGGGAAGGATCTCAAACTTTTGCTGAGAGTTGGCTGGAAAAGTGGAGTATAGTTTGCAGCTTCCTGGAGTCCCTGGATATAATGAATCTTCTGTTACCTTTGAAATATATTTTGTATGCTTGAAAATATAGTTCTTGCTAAATCAGATGAAACTG
This sequence comes from Alouatta palliata, assembly GCA_004027835.1. Lineage (NCBI taxonomy): Eukaryota > Metazoa > Chordata > Mammalia > Primates > Atelidae > Alouatta > Alouatta palliata. Next base: position 12,728 of record PVKV010029619.1, on the reverse strand, counting down.
TTCAATTTGATGTACAAAAATGTACATTATGTCACCAGTTTAATTTGATCTTCGTAGAATGTTGTTGTCTGATTTTCTCAGCCACGGTGTCCACAGTATTGTAAGCACCCTTTAACAGGTGCTTACAATAGTATGTAGAATGCCAGGTCACCCTGAATAAAGCCCATTTGCATAAGGATGATAACCCCATTTTATAAATAAGAAAACCGAGTCTCTGAAATTGAGGTTTACCAAGAACACTTGACTCACGGAGAAGGAATTCATATTTCATTCCAAGGTTTGTGTTCTTCATACCATCTATGTTATTAGAAAACATGAATGATTTTGCTTGAAATGTTAATACTCGAAAGTGTCTGTACTGTAAGGTACTTCTGTATTGGCTCAGGACAAAACACAGTTCAGTGAAGCAGGATAGCAACTCCAGAAAAGAGCTCAATGAATGACAGCCATTGTTTCCCTTGATGTGTGTTTTTGACAGTATGTTTGGTAAAAGCTGGATAATTCAGGACATTGGCATACGGGTAACTATATTAGTGTGATTTTAAGGGACTTTTTAAGAGTAGTTTAAATACTTTTATAATTAGAAAACTCAAAGTATGATAAGATTATCATGACACGGAAATTTCCCCAATGGATAGCATTTTGAAGTTAAACATTGACAGAATTTGGGTCATGGATTATTTTAGCAATTCACTGTTAAGGGGTTTCCAGAATATGACTGTCAACAATGCCTATTAATGTTTTTTCACTCAAATTCCTGTACTTTTATGGAAGACAGTGATTTTGCTGTTATATTTGGTACTTTTTTTCTAAATGGGATTCATTTATGGAAAGTTACATTTAGGGTCTTTGGACCTAACTTTGTTTAATTTTAACCAAAAATTTTCAAGTTACATCAAAAGGCGATGAGTGTCAGGACTGTAAGATTTGTCATAGGTTCACCAATATATTCATCTAATCTTTCAGAAAATTACATTTAAGTTATGATTAAAATGCTATCCATTGGGCAGTCCTCAGATTTCCTAGACAGCTGATACTGTTTAAAATACACAGTGGTAAAGTATAGGAAATGTAAGTGTGGTGTGATTTTTCCTCAGATTGTCATTTAAGATAAGATTTCATAATAGAGGAAAACAAAATTATGACATCTTTACATCACATTTATTAGCACAGTTGTCTATAGGACTTTATTTCATAACTGAAGAAAGTAATATTATCATTTCCTTATTTGTCTTTCTTGTTTACCTGCTTCAATCAAGAACCGAGGAAAACAAAATTATGACATCTTTACATCACATTTATTAGCACAGTAGTCTATAGGACTTTATTTCATAACTGAGGGAAGTAATATTATCATTTCCTTATTTGTCTTTCTTGTTTACCTGCTTCAATCAAGAACCTTTGTAATTTTTAGTGCCTGATCTGGAAGCTGATCTCCAGGAGCTGTCTCAGTCAAAGACTGAGGATGAATGTGGAGATGGTCCTGATGTTCGGGGGAAGATTCTGCCAGAGTCAGAGCAATTTAAAATGCCGGAAGGAGGTATGCTATCCATTAAGATGCAAAATTATGTGCTTTCTGTTTTCCACAGTATTATACTTTTGATAATAAGAGAGAACATGACTACCCCTTTAAAATCAGAGTTCAAATGCAGACTTTCTTTGAAAGGTTCTTCAGACCCCAATTGCCTGACTGCCAAGACTTAAACACTATCAGATACAGATGCAAAATGGGTCATAGCTGTATTGAATCATCAAATATGAAAGCATATTCTTATTTCTGATTATACCCAACAACTAACAATTTTCAGATTCTTTTCTAATTTCTGCCTTTAACAAATACATAATGCATTTGTAATACCAGTTTATGTGAAGTATCCTGAGCATCTTAAGCAGATTCTAGTACCAGCTGTAACATTATTTGTGAGATTCTGGATGAATTCCACAAATTCTACACCCATCTTTTGCTGTTATTGAAAATGCAAATCAGATATATTAAAATCTGTTTCAAAGTTGATTTCTGTATCCTCATGTTCTGTTGGATAGAATGCAAAAATATGATTTGTTTTTCATAACAATCAGTTTCACTCCAGTTATAATATCTGAGTTGAGATTTCATAGTTCCCAAGAAAAGAAGCGGGGAACTTGCTTGATGAAAGTATCTTTTCCATGTAGTTTCCAAATTGGAGACTTTTAATCAGAAGAGCTTCTGAATTTATAGGAAGCATTCCATGTTTATAGAAGAAATTACCGAAATGTTTTTGCTCTATACTGCTGAACCTTTCCATTAGACTACTTACATTGAAAGGTAGTTTTCAACTATTTCCAGGAGCCCACTGAACAAGCCTCAATTGTATTCTTAGGAAGATTATAGTCTTAAATGATTATAGTCTTACAAGCCTCAATTGTATTCTTAGGAAGATTATAGTCTTGTTAAAATAGATAGCAAGTTACATAAGAAAGGAAAATAATTAAAAATGAAAATAATGAAGAGCAATAGAATAAATCTAAGGGAAAAGGAAAGAGGTACTTAATAAGAGACAGGTATGAATAACTAATAAAAGGAAATGTAATCCAAAAGTAACAAATTTAAAATATTGTTCTTTTGAAAAATAGCTATGAATAGAGTAATAGTTTACACACTCTTAAAGAAAATGGAAAAAGCTCAACATGAAATATGAACAAGACCCTAACAGATACTGAATATATGGTACAATTGAAAGTGAATACATTCTTGAACTCCAATATTTTCAAAATATGAATGAAATGATTGATACGCTAGGAACATATACATTAGTTAATATATTCTAGTAATACCTGAATATCTAAACATTACAAAGACTGTGGAAGAACTTCTGAAATTTACCACTTATCCCTCAAAAACACTTAACTTTTACAGACAAATACTTGGCTTTTCCAGATGTCTTACTCTCTTTTTGTATTTTCCTCTCCCTCCATTTCTTTTTTTGCACCACTATTCATGATATATGCCTCTTTCCCATTTTGATGTCAAAAGTAATAGTAATAGATTAAACTGAATGTTACCATTTAATTTATTTTACCAATGGGAAGACTTTCAAGTGTAAAAAGAAGGACTCATCATATTGATATTAGGATCATAGGTGAAAATCTTGGACAAATGGTTATCGTACCTTAAAGACCACAGAGGGGTAAACTAGCCCCAAGCAACATTTTTACACTTCTGCTCAACAGAGAAGAAACAAATACAGTACTGGCCTTTCGGTTCACTGCACTTACGCAGTTCCTAATGTGACATTAACTGTTTCCCAGGAGCTTGTCGAACATCCCAACTATTATTTCAAGCCAAAACATTCATTATACATTGTTTGTAAATTCCTTTTGTTTCTTAGGTTTGTTGTCTGTTGGTTATTTATTTATTTATTTATTTATTTATATTTTTGAGACAGTTTCGCTCTGTTGCTAGGCTGGAGTGCAGTGGCGTGATCTCAGCTCACTGCAATCTCCGCCCCCCGAGTTCAAGTGATTGTCCTGCATCAGCCTCCCGAGTAGCTGGGATTACAGGTGCCCGCCACCACACCCAGCTAATTTTTTGTATTTTTAGTAGAGACGGGGTTTCACCATGTTGGTCTCAATCTCCTGACCTCGTGACCTGCCCGCCTTGGCCTTCCAAAGTGCTGGGATTACAGGCGTGAGCCACCGCGCTCGGCTGGTTATATTTTTATTAAAACTATACACAGTGGTTGCTTTTCACTTGGAGCCACCTTTTAATAGGTTCATTTGATTTAATTGTTTTCTGAAGTTAGACAGTTTTTGGTTTCCTTGAACTACAGAAAGGGTGTTTTGAAAATGTTGCTAATATATATGCTTGGAAGTCTATCTTCAACGTCTCTGCAGAGATCTAACTGAATGTTAGCCATCGGGTCACTCTTAGGCTTTCGGTTTTAGTCCATGGTATAAAACCAAAACTTCAGTTTCCTTTGCATACCTTTAATGTCATCTGAATACAGTTCTGCTACTAATGTTCCCTCCTGTTTCCTTTCTATTACAGATGACAGGCAACCACAGGCTTAAATGAAGACAAGCCGCAACAACACAAACTGTTTTTATATAAGATATTTTGACTTAAAAATATCTAAATAAACTTTTGCAGTTTTCTCCAAAGAAGTCTTGTACATCTTTTGTTCATTTTATTCCCAAATACTTGATACTATTGAAAATGGTGGTCAGGTGTGGTGGCTCAAGCCTGTAATCCCAGCACTTTGGGATGCTGACGCAGGAGGAATTCTTGAGCTCAGGAAACTGACACCAGCTTGGGCAACATAGTGAGACTTCCTCACTGCAAAAGTAAATGAATGAATGCATGAATGTATACATGTATATATGCAGCCTTAGTCCCAGCTACTCCTGAGGCCACGGTGTGAGGATCTCTTGAACTCAGGAGGTCGAGGATGCAGGTAGTTATGTTCAGGCCATTGCAGCTCCAGCCTGGGTGATACAGGGACACTCTGTTTCAAAAAAAAAAGGAAAAGTGTCATTTTTGAAATTTTGTATTCTGATTACATTGGTATACACACTTGTGGTATTATGAAATATATAAATATATATTTGGTCCTCAAGCCTCTATACTGGCATACAACTCTTAATATTTTTAGAGTCTCCACAAAGTGATGTCTTTTTGTATGCGAATGAGTTGACTGATGCCTAGCAACCCCTATGTAACTTTAGAATGGGGGATTAGAGGGCTGGGACTTTCAGCCCCACCCTAAACCTTTAGGGAAGGGAGAGGGGCTGAAGGTTAGGTTGATCACCAATGGCCAGCCAGTAGTTTAATCGATTACACCTGCATAATGGAAACCTCCATGAAAACCCAAAAGGCAGGATTCAGAGAGCTTCTGGATAGCTGCACACATGGAGGACAGCATTTCCATAGAGGGCATGGAAGCTCCCTGCCCCTTAAGCCATTCCTTACTCTATGCATTTCTTTAACTGCATCCTTTCTAATACCTTGTTTTAATCAACCCATAAAGGTATATGTTTCCCTGAGTCATGAGATGTTTTAGCAAATTGATTGAACCCGAGTAGGAGTTATGTGAAATTCAATTTATAGCTGGTGAGTCAGAAACACAGTAAAACTAACTAGGGCTTGTGGCAATTGACAGGGCTCTCTTGTGGGACTGAGCCCTCAACCTGTGCAATCTGATGCTATCTCCAGGTAGATACTATCCGGGTTGAATGAGAGGGTACCCAGCTGATGTATGCTGCAAAACTGATTGCTTGCTTGATCTGTGGAGAAAAGCCCCTGCATATTTGGTCACAGAAGTCTTTCATGTTATTGGTTTTAGGGCAAGAGCAGAGAAAACAATTTTTTCTTCCCTTTAACCGACAGACAACATGTTTGTATATTGATTTTCTATGCAGTAATCTTGCTAAATATCCTTATTCCAAATTTATCTCTAGATCCTTTCCGATTTTCAACATAAACAATCATATCATCTTTGAATAACAACAGCTTTTTTTTTGACATTTCAAACAGTATACTTTTTCCTTTTTCCTATTTTGCAACATTAGCTGGACCCACCTAATACAGTGCTGATTAGAACCAGTAATTGTGGCTATCATTCTCTTATGTCTAGTAGGCACTGGAAAATTTTTTTAACATTTTGCCATGTTTTCTGTGCTTTTAAAAATAGGTAATAATAATACATAATATGAATATATATTATCATCTAATAATAGGATAATATCTAATAATTATATAATAATGTCTAATGAATATTACTAAATATCTGATAAATATATTATAATAAATAATAATGACTAATAAATACTAATAAATAATATCTAATAAATATATAATAATAAATAATGCATAATGAAATGAATATCTAATAAGTAGATAATATTAACATTAATAGATAATAAAAGATAAACTGTATTCAGATGACATTTTATTAGAATAGGAATATCTAATAAGTAGATAATATTAACATTAATAGATAATAAAAGATAAACTGTATTCAGATGACATTTTATTAGAATAGGAAGTTCCATTCTATTTTCTGTTTGCTAAGACTATCTTGAATATATGTTGACTTTCATGAAGCACTTGTAATGCATTCATGTAGATGATTAAAGGACTTTTTCTTTTCTTAATCTGTTAACATTGTGAATTACATTGGTAGGTTGCTATGTTTAAACCAATGTTGCATTCCTAGGGGGAAACATTGGGGCATGGCACACTATCCTTTTCGAATCATCTATGTATTACTACTTTGTTAAGATTCGTATGTGTGTTCTCAGAAGTGACATTAGCCTATATTTTTATTTTATGTAGAGATGCTCAAGTTATCATAGAATTATGTCCAAATAAATCGATCATATACTGAAAATTTTGTAAGTTGAAAATGCATTCAGTACACCTAACTTAGCAAACATCATAGCTTAGCTTAGCCTACCTTAAACGTGCCCAGAATGCTTACATTAGTCTACAGTTGTGCAAAATCATCTAACACAAAGTCTATTTTATCATAACTTTGAATGTCTCATGTAATTTATTGAATACCGTCCTGGGAGTGAAAAACATAATGGTTATATGGCTACTCAAAGTATTGTTTTCACTGAACGTTTCCTTTATCTGCCATCATAAAGCCTAAAAATTTTAAGTGGAAGCATCGTAAGTCGGGGCCATCTGTATTCTCTTTGTGGGACTTAGGTATCTAGGTTATACTAGCTTCATGAAATGAATTGGGATATAAGTACTCTTTCTATTCTCTGGAACTGAAATCTCTGCAAGACTGAATAACTTGGGGATAGGCTTTGCTATGTTCTTTTGTTTCTGGATTGAATTTCCTTTTTACCTTTGGACTCTACTTGAAAGACAGAAGGGGCAGCTCTAGGTTCCCATGCCTTTGAACTTTATAAGGTGCCTGTCTTCCCTCCAATGATGCCTCTAATGATGCTGTCACTCTGAAAACTCCCTGCTCCCTTTTCTGTACTGATATTAACTTCTGTACACAGAAAGTTAAAAGTTGCCATTCTATTAATTTGCCTACGTAAGTTTTTTAGTAGATGAGTTTTCGCTATGTTGCCCAGGCTGATCTTGAACTCCTGGGCTCAAGTGATCCTTCCTCCTTGGCTTCCAAACGTCCTGGGATAACAGGTGAAAGCCACTATGCTGGACCTACCAACATGATTTTGACCTGTATATAGTTACGACAATAGTTTCATTTATTGAGTTCTTTACAAAAAACAGGAATAATAATAGCTCACATTTATAGGGCATGTGTTATCCATTAGTCACTTCTCTGAGCTACGTTTCATTATTTCTGACCTCATTTAATCCTTTAAAAAGGTGAGTCAGAGTTTTCATAAAATTTACAGTGAATGACTCTAGTAAGAAGCAGATATGGCGATTCAAGTTCTAAGTTTACAGTCTGCGCTTTCTTGAAGCAAATGCTTCTGACAGCATTGAATGTAGAATTGGTGTCGTGAATGTTGACTTTAGTGATAATCTCATTTTTCGTATAAATCTGTGGTAATATATATTTTTTCATTGTTCAAGATAAAAGGCTTTGTTCTCTTCTTGAAGAAGGGGTTTCCCAAAATATGGTACATAGAGCTAACAGGTGTTCCCAGAAGAAACCATTGGTACAAAAACACTTAAAAAGTAATGATAACATGCCTATTTTACTGTGCTATAGAAAATATAACTAGAATACTAAAGCCATTTGGAATAGTTTGTGGGAACATGGAGAGAAGAACTGATGTCTCAATCCCTATGGAAAATGCCACAACATCTCCTGCAAATACATCTGACCTTTCTTTAAAATTTATTAAGAGCCAGGGAGGGAGACGCACCAAACCTCATTTTTTTTTAAATAAAAGCGCACACACATATTTATTTAATATAGTTTTACATAGGGAAAGGAAAACACAAAGAAACAGTAAAATTTGTGCATATTTATTCTAGGTTTGACGGAGAAGTGGATAGTGATGAAGCATGATTGGATGAAAACGCATGATCTAATGACAGTTAACTGGGGAGAGCTCAGCTATGTCTGTTTGTTCAGATTGCTGTCAGTGACCTTGTGTTTTTAGAGGTATACAGATGTCCATTTCCTCTGGGTATAGAGACAGCACCTGTCAAATGAGGGTTTTGTGACCTGCTTCAGGGGAGAAGAGTTGGGGGAAGGTGAGAGTTACCTTCTTTCTGTTGTTTTCTATATACTCCCATATTCTGGGGTAGTGTGTCCTGAACCCCATCACTCAAAACTTACCACTGGTTTTATATCTCTGTAAGGTATGTTCCAAGCTTTTCAACACGACATACAAAATTTCCTCTCTTTCCCACCCTCCTATGATCTTTCTAGTTTCAATCACCACCACTTTCCATCTTTGATTTTACATTCTATTGTCAAGGACTGCTCAAAATTCTCATCCGCACACAATGCTATTTTATGAGTCCCTGTCTGTATATATATTGTCTTCTCTGTCTAGAATGTGCTTACCCCTCTTTCCTTACTTGACTAACTCCCACTTACTCTTTCTCACTCTGCTCAGGTGTTACCTTCTCTATGAAGCCTTCTTTAATGTACTTAGACTGCTAAGCTTCCTTTTCTGTATTTTGAAAACAAATTCTGCTTCCCTCTTTAAATTATTATTATTTTTTTAAAATTTTACTTTAAGTTCTGGGATACATGTGTAGAATATGCAGATCTGTTACACAGGTACACGTGTGCCATGTAGTTTGCTGCACCTATCAACCTGTCATCTAGGGTTTAAGCCCCGCATGCATTAGGTATTTGTCCTAATGCTCTCCCCGCTCTTGACCCCCGCCCCTCAACGGGTCCTGGTGTGTGATGTTCCCTTCCCTGTGTCCATGTGTTCTCATTGTTCAACTCCCACTTATGAGTGAGAACATGAGGTGTTTGGTTCTCTGTTCCTGTGTTAGTTTGCTGAGGATGATGATTTACAGCCTTATCCATGTCCCTGCAAAGGACATGATCTCATTCTTTTTTATGGCTACATAGTATTCCATGCAAACCTCATTTTTCATCTACATAAAACTCCATCAGTCTGACAGTCACCACATCTCATTCAGGAGCCCTTGCAGCTTCCTGGATCCAACCTGATACTCCTCTTACTATACATAATACAGGAATTTCAACTCTGGGCTCCATTTATATCCTCATACCCACAAAGAGAATTCTGCAACAAAGTGCCATACTCAGAATCCATAGTGCTTAAGGAGGGGAAGGAGATTATAATCAGCAATTATTTCTCCTGATTACAGAGATTGTAAAATAGTTTCTTATCTGAAAGGACTGAAAAGCTAGGATTCAAAGAAGAAGTGAGACTAAATGTAGGAGATCCCATTTGCCACAAAGTATGTGAGAAGTTCCTAGGCTGTAGAGCTGGATGAAAGAATTAGGGCTTAGGTAGAAGACAGGGGAAAATAATCAGGGCAATTTGCTGATGAGAGATGGCTTGAGTCCTAGCTACACTGTCTCTTTATAGGTTACGGCATGAAATAGCCATGGGATTCTATCCTGTCTCTCACGCACTGGCCTTGAGATGGTGGGCAAGATACTTATCTTCTGTGGGACTGTTTCCCCATTTCTAAAGTGGAAATTAGAATATTTACATGAAATACTTGCTATGAAGAATAAACGAAATAGTATAGGAAGCAGGCATTACATTGCGGACAAATTTGGCTTACTAGTTACATTTGTGCTTTTTCTTAAAAATTTATTGTTCAATTTACCTTTACAACTACACCTATAGTATGTAATAACTGCTTTTGGAATGCAAGTAAAAATACAAAGTTACCTTTTAAAACGCATTTGACTTCCAAAACTTATTTAATTTAAATTAATAATTAATTGTGTCAGACGTGGAATGAATTCTAAAGTCTGTTTGCAAATACCCAGTTGTGACAAGGCCAATCCTAAGTCAGTGGTATGTGCTGATAACTGTGCTCCCAGCAGTCTGAAATCAACCTGGGATGCTCGATCTTGGTGGGAGGATGGGCATCTGCCATTGCAGAGGCTAGACTAGGTGATTTTCCCTTCACAGTGTAAACAAAGCTGCCAGGAAGTTTGAACTGTGCAGAGCCCACTGTGGCTTGGCAAAGCTGCTGTAGCCAGACTGCCTGTCTAGATTCCTCCTCTCTGGGCAGGATATCTCTGAAAGAAAGGCAGCAGCCCCAGTCAGGGGCTTATAGAGCAAACTCCCATTTCCCTGGGACAGAGCACCTGGGGGAAGGGGCAGCTGTGGGTGCAGCCTCAGCAGACTTAAATGTTTCTGCCTGCCAGCTCTGAAGAGAGCAGCAGTTCTCCCAGCACAGTGCTGGAGCTCTGCTAAGGGACAGACTGCCTCTTCAAGTGGGTCCCTGACCCCCATGCCTCCTGACTGTAATTATTAGATTCAATGGTAATTTATAGATTAATTGCTATCCCCATCTAGCTACCGTTGACTTTCTTCACGGAATTAGAAAAAACTACTTTAAGTTTCATATGGAACCAAAAAAGAGCCCGTATAACCAAGACAATCCTAAGCAAAAAGAACAAAGCTGGAGGCATCACACTACCTGACTTCAAACTATATTACAAGGCTACAGCAACCAAAACAGCATGGTACTGATATCAAAAGAGATATATAGACCAATGGAATAGAACAGAGGCCTCAGAAATATCACTACACATCTACAACCATCTCATCTTTGACAAATCTGACAAAAACAAGCAATGGGGAAAGGATTCCCTATTTAATAAATGGTGTTGGGAAAAGTGGTTAGCCATATGCAGGAAACTGAAACTGGACCTTTTCCTTACACCTTATACAAAATTAACTGAAGATGGATTAAAGACTTAAGCATAAGACCTAAAACCATAAAAACCTTAGAAGAAAACCTAGGTAATACGATTCAGAATATAGGCACAGGCAAATATTTCATTACTAAAACACCAGAAGCAATGGCAACCAAAGCCAAAATTCACAAATGGGACCTAATTAAACTAAAGAGCTTCTGCACAGCAAAAGAAACTATCATCAGAGTGAACAGGCAACCTACAGAATGGGAGAAAATTTTTGCAATCTGTCTATCTGACAAAGGGCTAGTATCCAGAATCTACAAAGAACTTAAACAAATTTACAAGAAAAATTCAAGGAACCCCATCAAAAAGTGGGCAAAGTTTAGCTAGAGCTGCTTTCAGCTTTAGCTGGGGACAAAAGGAGCATTATAGCATGGTCATTGGTCCCACTGTGCAGAACGTGTATCTTCAGTTTCTTTTGGGGCTTGGCATCCTCTTTACTCAGATGTTTCCCAGAGGCATATTAAACTCCAATATGGGGGTCAGGTGTGGTGGCTTATGCCTGTAATCCTAGCACTTTGGGAGGCCAAGGCAGGAGGATCACTTGAGGCCCAGGAGTTTGAGATCAGCCTGGGCAATGTATTGAGACCCCATCTCTTAAAAAAAAAAGAAAATTAAATGTGGAGCTGACCAGCATCTTGTGCCTGGCATCCCCAAGGGAGAAGGTGCCAGGTTCAGCATGAGCAGCAGCAGGGATATATAGGAATAACCATGGCTGGCCTCTAAGGGATGGCGCTGAGGCACTGGAGATCACTGAGGGCCTGCCTGTCCCCTGCAAGGAGTGTGGTACCGGGTGGGGCAAAGCTGGGAGGAGATTCAGGCTCTGTTTGGGGGATATGGATGGCCCAGAGTCTCTGCTTGTGGGTGCTTGATCCACCTCCGGGACCCTGCAGTCCTCTGCCAGCCTGGCTGGCTGTTAGGGATTCCACCTTCTGCTGAGCCTCTCTTTGGAGCCTGTGCCCCATCTTCAATGAGGGATCACAAAGCAGCCAGGTAGGTGGGAGAAAAAATTTGCCTCGTCCAAGAGTAAAGTTGGAAAACCGAAGAAATAAAGTGATGTGGTGCCCGCAAAAACAAAAACCAAAAAACAAAAAACAGAGACTTCTCAAAAGAAGACATTTATGTGGGCAACAAACATATGAAAAAAAGCCCATCATCACTGATCATTAGAGAAATGGAAATCAAAACCACAATGAGATACTATCTCACACCAGTTAGAATGGCAATCATTAAAAAGTCAGGAAATAACATATGCTGGAGAGGATGTGTAGAAATAGGAATGCTTTTACATTGTTGGATGGAGTATAAATTAGTTCAACCATTGTGGAAGACAGTGTGGTAATTCCTCAAGGATCTAGAACCAGAAATACCATTTGACCCAGCAATCCCATTTCTGAGTATATACCCAGAAGATTATAAATCATTCTACGATAAAGACACATCTACATGTATGTTTATTGCAGCACTGTTCACAATAGCAAAGACTTGGAACCAACCCAAATGCCCATCAATGATAGACTGGATAAAGAGAATATGGCACATACACACCATGGAATACTATGCAGCCATAAAAAAGGATGGGTTCACGTCCTTTGCAGGGACATGGATGAAGCTGGAAACCATCATTCTCAGCAAACTAACACAAGAACAGAAAACCAAACACTGCATGTTCTCACTCATAAGGTGGAGTTGAACAATGAGAACACATGGATACAGGGAGGGGAACATCACACACTGGGGCTTGTCGGGGAGTCGGGGCTGGCGGGGATAACATTAGGAGAAATACCTCACGTAGATGACCAGTTGATGAGTGCAGCAAACCACCGTGGCACTATGTAACAACCCTGCACATTCTGCACTTGTATCCCAGAACTGAAA
>PVKV010029618.1:0-23352 GCA_004027835.1 Alouatta palliata | reverse complement strand
ATAGTAGAATGATTTATAATCCTTTGGATATATACCCAGTAATGGGATTGCTGGGTCAAATGGAATTTCTATTTCTAGGTCCTTGAGGAATCGCCACACTGTCTTCCACAATAGTTGAACTAATTTACACTCCCACCAACAGTGTAAGAGTGTTCCTATTTCTCCACATCCTCTCCAGCATCTGTTGTCTCCAGATTTTGTAATGATCGCCATTCTAACTGGCGTGAGGTGGTATCTCAGTGTAGTTTTGATTTGCATTTCTCTAATGACCAGTGATGATGAGCATTTTTTCATATGTTTGTTGGCTTCATGTATGTCTTCTTTTGTAAAGTGTCTGTTCATATCCTTCGCCCACTTGAACGGGCTTGCTTGTTTTTTTCTTGTAAATCTTTAACAGGTAATTATTGAGTGCCTACTATGTGCCAGACATGTTCCAGGTACTGGGAATACAGCAATAAGCAAGACAGACAAAAAAAAAAAAATTCCCCACATAAAGTTTACAGGAGGAAGAATTTATGAAAGAGGAAGATCCGAATATATTAGGTTGGTGCAAAAGTAACTGGTTTTCACCATTGAAAGTAGTGGCAAAAACCTTTGCACCAAAAAACCTAATATATGTGAGCAAAATACATAGTATAGTAGATTGTGAGAAGTATTATGGGAAAAATTAAAGGAGGATAAGGAGGATTTGGAAGGATGGGGGATACAGTTTCTGAGGACGTCCTAGGAACGCCTCATTGAGGAAGTAACATTTGAATATAGACAACATCTGGCCCCTTCCTCTTAGCCTATGAGCTGAGAATGGTTGACACCGAACATTTGCAGCTGGGTGTGGTGGCTCATGCCTGTAATCTCAGCACTTTGGGAGGCTGAGGCAGGAAGATTGCTTGAGCCCAGGAGTTTGAGATAAGCCCGGGCAACATAGCAAAACCCCACCTCTACATAAATAAATAAAACTAGCCAGGTAGGGCCAGTTCCTCCTGGGTGCCAAGAGGAGGATTTGTTTCCTTGATTTTTATAGGTTCTAGAGGTCATCAGTATTCCTTAGCTTCTGGTCCCCTTCTTCCATTTTCAAAGCCAGCAATGTTGCATCTCTCTGACCCTTTGGTAGTCCCATCTCCCTGTGACTACAGCTAAGAAAGGCTCTCCACTTTTAGGGACTCATGTGATTAGTTTGGGCTCTTCCAGGTAATCCAAGACAATGTCCCCATTTCAAGGTCCTGAACCTGAATCACATCTATAAAGTTCCTTTTACAATGTAAAGTAGCATACTACAGATTTTGGGTATACGAACACATATCTGTTTGAATCCCTGCTTTCACTTCTTTTGGATGTATACCTAGAAGTGGAATTACTGGACGGTGTAGTAGTTCTATGTTTAACTTTTTGAGGAATTGTCATAGTGTTTTCCACACTTACTGCACCATTTGACATTCCTACCAGCAAGGCGCGGCATTCCAGTTTCTTCATGTCCTCTCCAATATGTGTTATTTTCTGTTCTGTTCTTTTCTTTTTAATTAACCATCTTAGTGGGCGTGAAGTGGTATCTCACTTTGGTTTTGATTTACATGACCCTAATGATTGAGTATCTCAATGTTGAGCATCTTTTCATGTGCTTTCTGGCCATTACGTATATTCTTTGAAGAAGTTTAGTTACAAATTTCTTTGCCCATTTTTAATAGAATTGTCCTTTTGTTTTTGAGTTGTAGGAGTTCTTTATATATTCTGGATTTTAATCCCTTATCAGGTATATGATTTGCAAATATTTTCTCCCATTCTGTGGGTTATTGTTTTACTCTCTTGATAGTGTCCTTCAGAAGCACAAAGGCTACCGATTTTTATGAAGTCCAGTTTATTTATTTTTTTTCTTTTGTGTCGGTGCTGTTGGTATCATATCCAAGAAATCATTGCCAAATCCAATATCATGAAGATATTCACCTATGTTTTCTTCTAAGAGTTTTATTACTTAACTCATACATGGAGTTTTTGATATATTTTGAGTTAATTTTTGTATATGGTATAAGGCAAAGGTCCACCTTTATTCTTTTGATTGTGGATATCCAGTTTTCCCAGCATTATTTTTTGAAAAGACTGTCCTTTCTCCATTGAATGCTCTTGGCATCCTTGTTGAAAATCATTTGACCATATATGAGAGGGTTTATTTCTGGGTTCTCTATTCCATTGGTCAGTATGTCTGTCATTATGCCAATATCACATTGTTTTAATTAGTGTAGCTTTGTAGTAAATTTTCAAATCAGAAAGTGTGAGTCTTCCAATTTTCTTCTATTTTTCAAGATTGTTTTAGCTATTTGGGGTGCTTGAGATTCCATATGAATTTTAGAATGGTTTTCCTATATCTGCCGAAAAAGTCATTGGGGTTTTGATAGGGATTGCACTGAGTCACTTTGGATAATATCATCACCTTAATAATATTGCCTTCCAATCCATGAATATGGAATGTCTTTCATTTATTTAAGTCTTCTTTAATTTCATTAAGCAGTGTTGTACAGTTTTCTTTTCTTTCTTTCTTTTTTTTTTTTTGAGATTGAGTCTTACTTTGAGATGAGTCTTGGCTCACTGCAAACTTCGCCTCCTGGGTTCAAGTGATTCTCCTGCCTCAGCCTCCTGAGTAGCTGGGATTACAGATGCCCACCACCACCCCTGGCTAATTTTTGTATTTTTAGTAGAGATGGGGTTTCACCATGTTGTTGGTCAGGCTGGTCTTGAACTTCTGACCTCGTGATCTGCCCGCCTTGTCCTCCCAGGGTGCTGGGATTACAGGCATGAGCCACCACAGCCAGCCTCTGTATAGTTTTCATTATATTTCACATCTTTGGTTAAATTTATTCCAAAGTATTTTATTCTTTTTGATGCTATTGTAAATGGAATTTTAAAAAAATTTCCTTTTTGATAATTCACAGTTATAGAAATGCAACTAATTTTTATATGTTGATTTTGTATCCTGCAACTTTTCTGAATTTGTTTATTATCTCTAACAGGCTTTTGTGGGAGTTTTTGGGTGGAGTCTTTGGGGTTTTCCTGCATATAGGATCATGTCATCTGCAAATGGAGATAATTTTACTTCTTTTCCAATTTGGATTCTTTTAATTTCTTTTTCTTGTCTAATTGCTCTGGTCAGAACTTTCAATACAATATTGACTAAGAGTGGTGAAAGTAAGCATCCTTGTCTTGTTCCTGATCTTGGGAGAAAAGCTTTCAGTCTTTCATCATTGAGCATGATGTTAGATGTTGGTTTTTCATATGTGACCTTTATTATGTTGGAGAAGTTTTCCTTCTATTCTTAGTATATTGAGTATTTTTATCATGAGAGGGTGTTGAATTTTGTCAAATGCTTTTCTGTATCAATTGAGATCATCAAGTGATTTCTTTACCCTTCATTATATGAATGTGGCATATTACATTGATTCATTTTCATATATCGAATCATTCTTGCTTTTGGGGAATAAATTCCACTCGATTAGCTGGGCATGGTGGCTCATGCCTGTAACCCCAGCACTTTGGGAGGCAAAGGCAGGAGGATCACTTGCATCTAGGAGTTCAAGACCAGCCTGCACAAAACAGTGAGAGCCCATCTCTATTTTTACTAAAAGAAAAATTCCACTTGGCCATTGGGTATAATCCTTTTAATACACTGCTGAATTCAGTTTGCTAGTATGTGACTGAGGAGTTTTGCATCAATGTTCATAAGGAATATGCACCTGTAGTTTTTTTTCTTATAGTATATTTGTCTGGCTTTAGTAATAGACTAGTACTGACCTTCTGGAATGAGTTAGGAAGTGTTTCCTCCTCTTAGATTGTTTGAAAGAGTTTGAGAAGGGTCAGCATTAATTCTTTAAATGTTTGATAGAATTCACCAGTGAAGCCATCTGATCTAGAGTTTTTCTTTGTTGGGAGATTTTTTTGTTACTAATTCAGTCTCCTTACTCATTATAGTTCTACTCAGATTTTCTATTTTTTCAAGCTTCAGTCTTGGTAGATTGTGTATTTCTAGGAATTCGTCTAATTCTGTTAGGTTATCCAGTTTATTGGTGTACAGTGTTCATGGTATTCTCTTTTAATTCTTTTATTTCTGTAAAATCAGTAGTAATGGCTTACTTTTATCATCTTCATTTAAAAAAATAGCTTTGCTGGATATAACATTCTGGATTGAATATTTTTTCTTTCGGCACTTCAAGTAAGTTGTCACACTATCTTCTGCCCTCTATTTTATTCTGGTAAAAAAACTCAGGTATAATCTTACGATGGTTCCCTTGTATATGATGAGTAATTTTTCTCTTACTGCTGTCAACATTTTCTCTTTTTCTTTGGCTTCCAACATTTTGACTCTGATATGTGAGTATAGGTCTCTTTGAGTCTATTCTACTTGGAGTTCATTAAGCTTGTTGAATGGGTAGCTTAATGTTTTTCATCAAATCTGGGAAGTTTCCAGTTATTATTTCTTCAAATATTTTTCTGTTCCTTCCTCTTTTTCCTCTCCTTCTGGTACTGCCATTATATGTATGTTTGTGTGCTTAACAGTGTTCCACATTTCTCTGAGTCTCCCTTACCTACCTACCTACCTACTTCCTTCCTTCCTTACTCCCTCCCTCCTTCCTTACTCCCTCCCTCCTTCCTTTCTTTTTCCCTCCCTCTCTCCCTTCCTTCCTACTTCCTTTCTTTCTTCCTTTCCTTCTCTCTCTTTCTTCTTTCCTTCTTCCTTCCCTCCTTCCCTCCTTCCTTCCTTTCTTCTTTCCTTTCCTCTCTCTTCCTTTCCTTCTCGTTCCTTTTTTCCTTCTTCCTTCCTTCCCTCCATTCCTTCCTTCCCTTTCCTTCCCTTCCCTTTCCCTCTCTCTCTTCCCTTTCCCTCCCTCCCTCCTTCACTCTTTTTCTTTCTTTCTTTCTCTCTTTCATTCTTTCTTTCCTCCTTCCCTCCTTCCTTCCTCCTTCCTTTCTTCCTTCCTCCTTCCTTTCTTCCTTCCTTTCCTTCTCCTTTCTTTCCTTCTCCTTCCTTTCTTCTTTCTTCCTTCCTTCCTCCCTTCCCTTTCCTTCCCTTCCCATTCCCTCCCTTCTCTTCCCCTTCCCTCCCTTCTCTTCCCTTTCTCTCCCTTCCCTTTCACTCCTTCCCTCTCTCTCCTTCCTTCCTTCCCTTCTTTCTTTCTTTCTTTCTTTCTTTCTTTCTTTCTTTCTTCTCTTTCCTTCTCTCTTTCCTTCCCTCCCTCCCTCCCTCCCTCCCTCCCTCCTTACTTCCTTTCCTTCTCTCTCTCTTTCTCCTTCCTTCCTTCTTCCTTCCATTCCTTTTCTTTCTTTCTTTCTTTCTTTCTTTCTTTCTTTCTTTCTCCTTCCTTCCTTCCTTCCTTCCTTCCTTCCTTCCTTCCTTCCTTCCTTCCTTTCTTTTCTTTTCTTTCATAGTGACAGGGTCTTTCTCTGTCACCCAGGCTGGAGTGTAGTGGCATGATCATAGCTCACTGTAACCTTGAAGTCCTAGGCTCAAGTGATCCTCCCTCCGCAGCTGCCAGAGTAGCTAGGACTACAGGCATGTGCCACCATACTTGGCTAATTAAAAAAAAATTTTTTTTTTTTTTTTTTTTTTTGTAGAGATAAGGTATTGCTGTGTTGTCTAGGCTTGTCTCAAATTCCTGGTCTCAAGCAATCCTCCTGCCTCAGCCTCCCACAGTGTTTGGATTGCAGGCATGAGCCACCATGCTAAGCCTCTGTTCATTTTTCTGCATTGAATTTTTGTTTTTGTTTCTTCATACTGTAAAATCCCTAATGATTTATCTTCGAGTTTACTGATCCAAATCAAATCTACTGTTGAACCCACCTCATGAATTTTTCATTTTAGTTATTGTACTTCTTCACTTGGTTCCATCTGATTCTTTTAAATATTCTCTAATTGATAAGTCACCATTATTATACTTCCCTTTAATTTTTAAACATGCTTTTCTTTAGTCCTTTGAAGATACTTAAAACAGTCATTTTGAAGTCTTTGTAAATTATGCCTAAATAGGGGGCCCTTAAAAGATAATTTCTATTACTTTCTTTTTTTCTCCTGTGAAGTGACCAAACTTTCCTGTTTCTTTGTGTGTCTTGTAATTTTTCCGTTTCAAAGAAGACATCCTAGATAATATATTGTAGCAAATCCAGACACTGATTCTTGCCCTTTCCTGACTCCTCAGCCTGTTTTGTTATTTGTTTGGTCATTTGTTTAGTAACCTGGGTGAGATAATTATGTGAAGTCATTTTCCCTCTCAGTTTTCATGCATCACTTATTTGTTGGTGGTTGAAGGTAAGCTCCCTTAGTCAGTTTTACTTCCACTATTTAGCACTGGATGTGTATGTGGCTGGGAGACTGCCTTCACAGTTTAGATAACTTACTATTTTCCTCGTGTTCAGCCAGAGAGGCAGAGGTTGCAGTGAGCCAAGATTGCACCACTGCACTCCGGCCTAGGCAACAGACAGAGACCCTGTGTAAAAACAAAAAAACAAAAAAACAAAATGAAGTGCATAAAATATCACTACAGCTCACCATTAACAAAAGATTTGCAATTGATTTTGACGATAGAGAACACTAATTTGTACCTCAATAAGTAAAATGTTATACTCCCCTCAAAACAATTTTATTCTTCTCATTGGTAGATCTGAATTACCAAATATTGTATGCAATTACTATTATGACTATAATTTTATGGGAAAATTGTCTTGTTGCTATATAAAAACCTACATAATATCCTCAGTTTTGCCTCAGTCTGCAAATCCTAAAATGTTTGCTATCTGGCCCTTTGCAGAAAACTTCTGTTGACCTGTGAACCAGAGTCTACAGATACATCCATCATAATGTTTTCAACCCCCTGTGTGATAGTTCCAAAATCCATGTCATAGCTGAGTCTGGTTTTGTTGATTGATTTGTCTCTTGATAGTATGTTATTTTTTGTTTCATTATGTGTCTCATAATTTTTGGTTGAAAGCTAAAGCTTTCTTGTGAAGGCTAGTGGAGACTTAGGTAAACACAATTTATGTCCAGAAGTGGAGATGCATTTTCTTTAGGGAGGAGCATTGAGACAACTGTGTCAGGTTTTGTTGTTAGTATGGATACCCTCAAAAAGCATATAATTCAAATTTTTCTAGTATTATTTTTTGCTTAGAGTGGTGGCTGGTTTGTTGCAGAGTTTTTCTCAGTAGCTGTTCAAATTGCAGCTATTGGTCTTCTCTTTGTGCCTATGCCTAAGAGAGGATATCTCTCGGTGCTTTTACCCTCATTCTTCCAGCAGTAGACTGCTGTTACTTGTTACTGGACACTTGCTATCCTGGTAGTGAGGGGCTTTCTTTATTGTTCTGGCTTGGCCTCACTCTTAGGCAGGTGCTATGTTCCTGGCTCTTAGTCATGGGGCCTTCTAAGTGAGCTTGCCCCTCTCCCAGAATAGATAATCTTTAAAGGTTTGGAGCAGGACAGTTTCCTGATCTTCCCCTAGAAATAGAGCGTATTTTATGTTATCTTCACCCAGCTATAATAGGCTTTTACCTGTGCCCTGGAAGTGACATTTTTATGCCCCCTTTCCACCTCTGGTGGCATAGAGCTGGTGTATTTTAGTGTGTGTGTGTGTGTGTGTGTGTGTGTGTGTGTGTGTGTGTGTTAGTGGTAGTGGGGGTAGTGGTGGTGTCGGGGTTGCTGGGAAACAGAGTAGAGGATCCAGGCCAGACTTCATGTCTTTCCCACAATGACTTTTGCTCACCTCCCCAAAGACTGCACTGTGAGCAAGGCTTTCTTTGGTCTCTTGCCCTTCCTCTAATCTTTCTCTTGAAGACCTGATGGAAGTTTGTGGAGAATGGCCTGTGAGTAGATGCAAATTTGCTTTGTGTTTGCAGCTCCCAGAAATTCTAAAGTATTACTCTAGGCCACACTCTGGCTTTCACAGTTCATTAAAAGATAACAGGCTGCTGCAATAGATGTTATTGTGGAAATGAAAAATATAAGGACTGTGGAGAGAACTGGTTACTTATTACTGAACTGAAAATTTTAAAGAATGCAAATGGCAATCTTGAGTTTTAGTTTCTTAGATTGAAAGCTTCTATGATTTCCTGAAATAATTTCATATTCCTTGTCACTGTAGGATTGATGTAGTTGAAAATAAAATGTAGTATCTCACCTTTTGGGTAGCCTAATTTCAAAATAAATGGAATTAGCAGCTTCATTATAATTCTTACATAAACGTCAGGGCATTGACTGGGAAAGAGTGAGACCATGAACATTTAAATGAGGCACATTTGGATAGATTTAGGACACCTGGCCCCCAGCCACATTGACCCTCCCTTGCTAACAGAAGCAGTGCCTCCTCTGATTTGACAAGGATGGTCCTCTTTACTTTAGAGCTACTGTACTGACTTCAACTGAGATAAGGGCATGCCAGTTCTATACCTACCTCTAGTAGGTCTAGAAGTCTACTGCCTCTAGACCTGTACCACCCCAACAAATATTCACTGCCTCTAGACCTAATAAGTACAGTCAGATCCTAGCATGCTCTAGAAGGACAGATACAAAGTATAACCCAGTGGGAGAAGCCTTCCTTCAAAAAGAAATGCAAGATTTTGCTAACTTTCATGGGAAAGAACCTAGGAGATATATATAGGATTGGATTCCTCAGACTCTTGATTAGAGAGGATTGGGTCCAAATTTACCAGGAGTACATTTGCCAGAAATTCTGAATTCAGTTTGCTGGTGTCTGTCTGTAGCTAGCAAACAGGCAGGTGAAAGTGACTCTACATTGGGCTTTTCCAACCTGTAGCCTGTGGGCCACATACAGCCCAGGATGGCTTTGAATGTGGCCCAGCAAAAATTCATAAACTTTCTTAAAACATTACAAAATATTTTTGTGATTTTTTTTTTTTTAAAGCTCATCAGCTATCATAAATGTTAATGTATTTTGTGTGTGGCCCAACACAATTCTTCTTCCAGCGTGGTCCAGGGAAGCCAAAAGATTGGACACCCCTGCTTTACATGTTTGTTTATTTTTATTTTTGGGACAGAGTCCTGCTCTGTAACCAAGGCTGCAGTGCAGTGGCGTGATCATGGCTCACTGCCAACTGGAACCCCTGGGTTTAAGGGGTCCTCCTACCTCAGCCTCCCGAGTAGCTAGGACTACAGACACAGGCCACCAGGTCAACTGATCTTTTTATTTTTTGTAGGGACAGGGCTTCTCCATGTTGCCCAGGCTGGACATGAACTCATGACTCATGAGCTCAAGCAATTTTCCCACCTTGGCCTCTCAAAGTGCTGGGATTGGATTGCAGGTGTGAGCCACTGCACCTGGCTGCTACTTGGTTGCTTTAAACCTGAACTCAGTGGTGGCCCACACTTGGCTACCAAGTGTGATATGTCAGAAATTCCTTGTTCAATGTAGAGAGACAGTTAGGGAGAGGGGCATATTGGGGTGGATTCATGATGTATGACCTGCTTGGCCACTCCTCTGATCTCCAAAAGGGCCTTAGAGAATGCCCCCTTCACCAAGACTTAGAACAACAAATTGGTGAGGAGACCACTGGCATCCTTGCAAAACACTGTCATGGTTGTCCATTTTCAGCCAGGAAAAAGTGGAACATATAGCAATTCCACAGTCGTAACTGTTGTTTTTCCTCCAACTTCAACAAAGATGAAGCCAGGAGAGGCAGAGGCTTGGTGGTAGCTCTTGGGCAGCAGACAAAAGGATGAGCTACCAGAATAGACACAACAGACAGCAGGGACACACAGCTAATAAGAGTGGATTGACCTGCGGTTGTCTGGTGGTGGCCATTTAAAAGATGTCCCTGCGACTGAAACAGAAGAGCAGCCCACTCCTCTGCCTAGCCTGCTTAGAGCCTTCCTACCCTGTAAAGTCCTCCTACCCCAGTATCTAGGTCTGGTGAATGAAGCCCTGATTTGAGGACGTGTCATGGAGAATGAGGGCTCCTGGATGAATTCCCACAAGGCCCATCCTGACCAGCTCCAGGCCAGGTACCAAGCCAGGAAGGGCAGGGGCAGCATCGCACCCACCTCCTAAGTACCGACCCTAAAGCGGGGGGTCTCCATCAAGGGCAGTTTCCTCAGAAGTACCCTAACCCCTTGGTCCTAGGCAGGGTTTTGGCTGGACAAAGTCTGGAATAAGGATCTGAGTGAAACTGTGAGGGCGACATTTCCCACTCAGACACGGAATCTGGCAGGGCCAGGGTTGGCCATGTTGGCTCCGGCATTTCCGCCCCTCGGACGCCCTGGCCCCGCCCCCTCGTTCCTCGCGGGAGCCCCTGGTTCCCGCCAACTCCCCGGGCAGGGACGGGAGCCGTTGGGAGAGGGGCAGCAGGTATCCATGACATGTGCTCTGGCGGTGGCTCCCTGGGCCTCCTGGCTTGGCTCCTGCTTCTTCAGCCCTGGCCTGGGGAGGACTGGGCGGGCAGGACGGCACCACTCCTCTCCTCCCCTCTCCTCTCAGAAGAGGGCCGCCGGAACCCGGAAGCGACCCAGACCCCAAGACCGCCGGCGGGCCCCCTACCCAATCTGTTTGCGTCCCTCCCAGGTGACTCACGGCGTGGGAGGCCCAGAGGCGGGGGTTGGGGCGCCAGGGTCCAGCGCCACCTGGGAGCCTGCTGTCGCTGGCTCGTGGCTCTGGGAATCTGAAGCGCGGCTCCGGAGCCCCAGGGGACACGGCCTCCTCCCTGGGTGTCATCGGGGCACTCGGGGGTCAAGGCCTGTGTCTTTGAGGGAGTTCTTCATGCTACAGTGTCCTCACCCCAGTGTGTGTCCGAAACCTCCTGAGAACCATGGGAGGAGTGAACGCGGAGGAAGGGAAGTGGCCCTGACAGGTGAGCATGAGGATCGGCCGCAGGCACATCTGCGGGGGCTCCCTGGTCACCGACACGTGGGTGCTGACGGCAGTCCACTGCATTTTAAGGTGAGGCGCGGCACGTGGGGCTGGAGGCATTCTGGGGCCAGGCCGGCCCCCTCAAGCACCCAGTGAGTTCCATTGCCCTGGCAGTTTGGCGACAATGAAACAAAACTCACAGTGAAGCCGGAGTGGGGGCTCTGCATTGGTAGTCTTGTTGCTAGGCGTGTCTAAGAGGGGCAGGCAAACCAAGTTTGAGAGTGATCAAGGAAGAGTTTTTGGTGATGGAGATGGGATGGTAGGGAGAGTGGCCAGGGAGGTTGGGGCTAGTTTGAGAAACATTCGAAATGTATGGAACAGGCACAAAGGATACTTCCCAGGGCCTCTCTTAGAGGCATGTCCTCTCTCCCACAGCCACATACGTTTCCAGTACAGTGTCAAGATGGGAGATCGGAGTATGTATAATGAAAACACAAGTGTGGTGGTCCCTGTGCAAAGAACTTTTGTCCACCCTAAGTACTCAGCAGCTCCAACTGTTCGAAATGACGTTGCCCTTCTCGGGCTCCAACATCGTGTGAATTTTACCCAGAACATCCAGCCTATCTGTATCCCTCAGGAGAATTTCCATGTGGAAGCTAGGACCAGGTGCTGGGTGACTGGATGGGGCAAAACACAAGAAGGCGGTGAGACTTCAAGGCAGGAAGCAAACTTGGGGCAGAGAGGAGGCACCCTTATCCCTGGAGTAGACATGAAGGCTGCAGAGAGGGGCAGGGAGGCAGACTGCCTGGTGGGTGGCAGGTGTCAAGGGGCAAGCAGTTGAGCAGCAGTCAGGATCCTGGTTGGCTTGGGTGACACCGGAAACTGGGTTCTTTTGTTGCAACACAAGTATTTGACAGCAGCCATTTAGGAAGTCTTCTGTCCTGGGAACTGGAGTTGCTCAGCCAGAAGAACAAGAAACACATGGGTAAAGTCTCCTGTGGATTTGTGGGGCACTGTGCTCGACTGATTAGGGGGGATTTTTAGGTTCCCTGGAAGAGCCAGATGCTATAAAGTTCTCCCCAGGAACAGCTCAGTGGGTGATGAGCTGTTTGCCAGTCAGAGTTGCTCCTTATTGGAAGCACCTGCCTTGGTAGGTAGGGCATTTCCTCTTCCTGGGGAGGTAGAGAGAGCCAGGAGACTCGTGCTGTTGGGGTTTGGCTCTCCTATTCCCGGAGGAGAGACTGGATTTGGTACTTCTGGGGCATTTTTTACTTGAGAGTCTGTGATCTGCTCTAGACAGTAAAGATGCTTTATTGATGCACAGGACACACTCTCACTGCTACTATTGATACTTGGGGTGACAGATACTTGGTTGTCATTTCTCAGGCTGGCAATGCATTGCCTTTCCTTCTCCTGAAATATTCTTCCTGTTCCTGTCTTGGTTTTATTTCTTACATCTGCCTCTCATGTCAACTTTGGGTCTCCTGTGTCAAATGAGGATAATACTCACTGCCCTGCCTTTTTCCAGAGGGATGCTGGGTGCTTGGGGGCCTATTGCCCACTTGTGCAGATCCATACACCGATGATCTTTGTTAGGAGAGAAATCTCCCACAGAAATTCTCCAGGAGGTAGACCAATACATCCTGCGCCATGAGGAATGTAATAAGAAAATGCAGAAGAACATGTCATCTACTAAAGATGTAATAATAAAAGGGATGGTCTGTGGCTATAAAGGACAAGGAAAAGATTCTTGTCAAGTAAGTTCATGGGCGCTTTCCCCAGCCCCAGATGGCAGAGCCTGGGTTATTTGCTGCTTCCTCTATTCATGCCTAGTTGAGTTAAGGATATTCGTAGAGGGAAACCTGCCATGGCTGCCCTAACTTGGCCTGGCCTATTCTTTCAAAAGGGAGCAGCACTGCCTGGGGGCATTGCTGGCATGTGGGAAAGTTGGGGTGGGTAATGCTAATAACATATGCTGTACTGATTGAGGTGCTCCTATGTGACGATCACCATGCCAATGGGGACATTAACCCTCATTATCTCAGTTAACCCACATCACAACCCTGCAACATAAACATCACACCCCTTGTACCAATGTGGAAGGTGAGATCCAAGGACATTATTTCAGGATCCTCCTAGGAGTACCAACGCCCAGAACCATGCTCTTCCCTCTTCACCAAGCTGCCTTCCTGAGGAGGGGGCATTTGAGTTGGGTCTTAGAGGCTGAGTATTTGGATTTCTTAGAAAGAGGAAAACAGCATTGTAGGGAGAGGGAATGGCATGTACAGTGGCTCAGAGGTCTGAGGGAACTTCTCATGTTAAGGGACACTTTACACATTTGGAGCAATGAGGTAGCAAATGTGGCTGAGAAGTGGGTTGGAGTCAGAATACGTGTGGCTTGGAGTACTATGCCAAGTTTATAGATTTTGCTCTGGCAGGACTTGGGAGGGAGGCTTGATGAGCATAGATTTGCCTTTTAGATATGTCACTCCCTGAGCTGTGTGGTGCATAGACTGAAGTCCAGTCTTTTTTTTTTTTTTTTTTTGAGACAGAGTCTTGCTCTGTTACCTAGGCTAGAGTACAGTGGTGTGATCTCAGCTCACCGCAACCTCTGCCTCCCAGGTTCAAGCAATTCTCCTGCCTCAACCTCCTGATTAGCTGGGACTATAGGTGCCCGCCACCAGGCTAATTTTTTGGATTTGTTAGTAGAGACTGGGTTTCACCATGTTAGCCAGGATGGTCTCAATCTCCTGACCTCATGATCTGCCCTCCTTGGCCTCCTCTAGTCTTGTTTTCATCAGCTAGGCCATGATAAATTGAATCCTGGGTGGTGCTGGGGCAGGGAGGCAGGTGGAGGTGTTTTTGAGGTTGACCCGTCTGTTCTTGTTGACTGACTGCATGTGGGGCTGGGGGTGAGGGAGAGGCTCAGGAGGACCCTGTTTTTCTGATTGAGGCAGTTGGTCAGCAGAGGTGGTCTGGGAAAGGACATGCAGAGTTCTGCTTGAGTTGGAGGGTGTGGGGCTGTCTGAGTGGAACTGAAAGTGTGGAGTGAGCTAGCTATGTAGGTTAGGAGTTGTAGAGAAACTTCAGGCTAAATATAAGGATTTAGGGGACCATCATGCAGAGGCGATATTCAAGACATTTAACGACTGCTATGGTTTGGAAAATGAGCAGTCATTTTCTAAGAGCATATTAAAATTTTTCCCTTAACTTTTTAGTTCCCATGTTCACATGTTCAGTTGTCCTATTCACAAAAACCTGGGCGGTGGGGCCTTTGAGGTGCCAGAGGATGCCCTATGTGTGCCTGTCTCCCCCACACCTTGTAGTACAGTCTGCTCTGACATAGATCCTATTCAATTTCTGAAGTTTGTTTCTTTCTCTTTCTCCAGGGAGATTCTGGGGGCCCCTTGGCCTGTGAATATAATGACACATGGGTCCAGGTAGGGATTGTGAGCTGGGGCATTGGCTGTGGTCGCCGAGGGGTGCCTGGAGTTTATACAGAAATTGGCGTTTACAGTAACTGGCTGATTGCAGTGGTGAATCAGGCTACCTGTTTGTATCCAGCAGTGTTCCTCAGCTTACTCCTGCATCTGGTGCTGCCTCTGGGCATCCTGGTGGCCCTGTGATCACCCCAGCCCACTCCCCTTTTGTTTCTGAGTCTCATACTAGGCCTCTCTTCCAACCTCCCACTCCTTCTCAATGCCCTTTCTGCAAATCCCAGTTGGTATCCACAGGCCCTCTGGAGATCCACAGAATAGAGCATGGTGGGGAGACTGGGGCCTGGAAAGTGTCCCTGCCTGGTGCTCTGGTCACTTGCCTCAGCTATACCTGCACCAGGGCTGTGCTTTGCCTGGTGGGAAGGAGGGAGTTAACCAATTCCAGCTAGAGGACCAGCCACCCTGCCAGGGGGCCACAGTGACTCATTGATATCTGGGGGAACATCTATCAAGGAAGAGACATCATCAACCGTGAAGCAAGCATTAGACATGGTTCTGGTTTCAGGACTCCCACCTGAGACTTTGTGAAACCAGCCAGCTCGGTGATTGCTCAGAGAGTGAAGGAGGCATTACCAGGTCCCTGCAGAGGTGTGAGGCCTGGGACTTCTACTCTGGCTCAGTCATCTGGGGCTGGGAAAAGTTCCCCTGTAGCCCAGTGTGGTTCCATCTGTGAGTGGACAGCCTCTGCCACACCAGCTCTTTTGGGGCAACTCATTCTTGGCACCCCCTTCCTCAGTGCCCTAGTGGGCACTTTCAGGGACACCACAAGTTGTGTTGAGGCTGTTATGGAGTGTGGAGTTTTCAGAAATCAACTAAATAAATGTTTGGAGAATCCTGTGA
Organism: Alouatta palliata; assembly: GCA_004027835.1. Lineage (NCBI taxonomy): Eukaryota > Metazoa > Chordata > Mammalia > Primates > Atelidae > Alouatta > Alouatta palliata. Next base: position 8,189 of record PVKV010029618.1, on the reverse strand, counting down.
TCTGCATGTCTACTGGCCTGGGTGTTGGGGATGCTGAAGAGAACTTACCTCACATTAAGCTTGGGAAAATGTTGATGATTCTTTTTAAACTAAAGAGTGAGAGAGGAAGTCTCTGCCTACCCAGTTGTGAGTTGAATGAATGATTTTAGACAGTTGGATTTTGCTGCCTATGCTTTCCATGGCCATCAGCATTTCCACATGGAGCTTTGTAGCCGAGTTTGCTGGTTGTTGCATCTGGGAGGGAGAAAGCGAGAGAGACTGGAAACAAGAGAGGGGTCAGGGCACTACATTTCAAACTGTAACCTCCATTTTCTGCCTATTTCTGTCCCTCCTTCTCCAAGCCTTGAGCACCAGATCACTTTAATCAGGCTCTATGGAAAGCAGAGGGCTGAGGATTAGGGAGATGATGGGTTGGGGTGCTTACTAACTGTGGCTCATTTCCCTCATTACCCTATGGTCCCAGGGTATTTCTCTGGTATGATGCAGAGCACACTATTGCTTCCAGTTTCCCTCTTTGTTTATGAAACTTTGAAGTTGCCTCCTCCTTTTAGGAGAGGTACCAAGACCAGCTTGGCCGTAGAGACCCTAACCGAGACGGCACCCAAGGCATTAAGAAGCAGACACCTGGACAGAACAGCAAAGTGGGACTATCTGGGGGCCAACAGCCTTCTAAGCTGAGAGCCTCAGGGGGCTGACAGCATTCTGGTCTGAGGGCCTTCAGCAGAATCTGCCCATGTATTTATTCTCTCTGAACAGGTGATTATTATGAACAAACAGGTATTCTGTGTTTTCTCATAGAACCAAGGTAAACTAGGTAGGCAGCTGGTGCCTGCTTACCACTGATCAAGGACAAACTAGAAAGTATTCTTCACGAGGGAGCCACAGGGGCAGGGTCACATATTCCGTGCTTAAAGAATTATTTTAACTGGTGTATGATATACCTATACTGTTTTGCTACTCTAGAATGCCCCAAGTAGTTTTCCACTTGAGGTGGGGGCGGGCTAGGTTTTCCTTGCCACTGTTCTTAGCAAACAATATAGTCCGTCGTATACTCAGCATTTCTCAACAATCATACACTCAGCATTTCTCAACAGAGAGGATTAGTGTGTTTTGCATATGGAAAGAAGGCGCATGTAAATATTTACATGAATAAGGATTGGTAGAGGCTGGACAGTGGCTTACACCTGCAATCCCAGCACTTTGGGAGGCTGAGGAAGGCAGATTGCTTGAGCCCAGGAGTTCACTGCCTCCAGATTTTTTCTGCAGCCTCCTGGATATGGCGCCATCCCTATTAGAATCAAGAGAGGTCCAGCATGACATCTTATGCCAGTACAACCCTGTCTTAATTACCATACCTTTACAGTAAGTCTTGAAATCCAATAGCTTATCTGTGTTGGTTAATTCTAGATTCTATATGGATGAATCTCAAAAACAATGTTTGGAAAAAATATGTGGAGGGTAAGAAGCCAGACACGAAAGAGCATTTGCTGTATGGCTCCATTTATATGAGGTTCAATAACATGCAAATCTAATCTGATAGTAATCAAAACAGTGGTTATCCACCAATCTCCACTCTTTTTTTTTTCTGAAACAGAGTCTGACTCTGTTGCCCAGACTGGAGTGCAGCAGCATGATCTCAGCTCACTGCAATCTTGACCACGCAGGCTCAAGCAATCCTTCCACCTCAGCCTCCCGAGTAGCTGGGACTACAGGGATGCACCAAGATGCCCAGCTAATTTTTGTATTTTTAGTGGAGACAGGGTTTCACCATGTTGTCCGGGCTGGTCTCGAACTCCTGAATACAGATGCGATAAACATTTCATTAATTCTTTTATACAATTTGATTATAATGTATTAATTGGTGGAGTCCTCATGACCTAAACACTTCCCATTAGGCCCATCTCCAAACACATTTGCTTTGAGGATAAAGTTTCCAACACATGAACTTTGGGGAACACAGTGAAACCATAGTAAGGGGTAAGGTGGATCCTGGCTAATCTGACCTAACAGGATTCTTGCTTAAGATAGGCCAGAGTGATCAGACATCACCTGGGAGATGGGAGAGCATGAGGAATCTGATCAGATAATGAGGATAATCAGATATCAAGAATGGGAATTCTGGCTAAGTGGACTTAGATTCTTAGTAGAATCTCTTTTGCTAAAAGTAGATTTTACAAAGAAGTGCACAGACAGACCTAGGAGAAAGTTTAAAAGACTGACTCAAGTTTGGCCAGGCAAATAACTTTTGTCACCACTCAAAGTCTTATATATGAATGTTTATTGCATCTGTATTCATAATAGCCAGGATCTGGAAACAATCCAAATGTCAACAGTTGAGTGATAAACAATGAAATAGTATTCAGCAATAAAAAGAAGAAACTTTTCTCAGTTTAAAAATAAATAAAAAGAAAAAGTAAATAACATTTAAAAAATAAGAAAAAGAATAAAAATAAACTGTGAATATACACAATGACTTGGATGAAATTTAAAAAACATTATGTTGAGTGAAAGAAATCAGAATCCATCAATTTAGATTGCAAACAGTCTTCCAAGTTAGCCAAACAATTGAGGACCTCCCTATTGCTGATTAAGGACTGTCCCTCATCACACGTTTGTCCTTTATGACTTCTTTGGTGCAAATGCTATGTCTTCACTTAATGACCTTTAAGGTTCCTCCTATAGGTCAACAGCATGAGCTTTAAAAGCTAGCTTTGCTGGCTGGGTGTGGTGGCTCATGCCTGTAACCCCAGCACTTTGGGAGGCCCAGGTGGGCGGATCACCAGGTCAGGAGATCAAGACCATCCTGGCTAACATGGTGAAACCCCCATCTCTACTAGAAATACAAAAAATTTAGCTGGATGTGGTGGTGGGTGCCTGTAGTCCCAGCTACTCGAGAGGGTGAGGCAGGAGTATTGCTTGAACCCAGGAGGGAGAGGTTGCAGTGAGCCAAGATTGTGCCACTGCACTCCAGCCTGGACGACAGAGCGAGATTCTGTCTCAAAAAAAAAAAAAAAAAAAAAAAGCTAGCTTTACCTTTCACACATATTACTTTCCTGCAAGTCACCAGTTGCAAAACAGAGATTTCAGACGACTGAGGACTTGGGTCTTGAGTACCCAGAGGAGTAATGAAAAGGAAAGAACAAAGATTCCCGTCCCCCAACTTCTTTTTTCCCTACAATTCTATGTGATTGCCTTATCTAAGAAAGTCAGGTATCTCACAGCAAGGGGTATGGGAAGAGAAGGGAGTACCCAAAGAGATTCTGAGATCAACTTCATCACCAGATATATTAGAAATTTATCAAAATCTGGGCTAACTCCTATCTTTGCTTAGGCATTTTGTTTCAAACGAAAAGACTGATGTGGAAATTTCAGATCAAGAGATCTAGAAATCTCTAGATGATATTCTATTATCTATTTTTTAAAAGACATAAAATGATATTGTAGGGTCATTAAGGAATATCCAGTAAAGAACTTGCTTTCCCACTATAAACAATTAGAAAACTGGACAGAATAAAATAAATAACTTCAGATATCAGGACAATAGGCAGTATAGGACTGTGATCCTAGAGAGAAGGAAAACAAGTGAAGTGAGTTCTATAATTATATTGGCTTCCTTTGTGGAGGCAATTTTCAGTTGGCACAGAGGGAAACCAAAACAGAACACTGATGTCACTAAGTGAAGGAGACAAGAGATTGGAGTTCAGGAAGGCTAGGTATCTGTAGTTTGAAGATCAGAATACTGTACAGGAGAGGTTGACAGACTATGATTGTGAACCAATTCAAGGCATAGTCTTTTTTTGTACAGGCCTAAGATAAGGATGATTTATACATTTTTAAAAGATTGTTTAAAAAAAAGAATATAGCAGAGACTATGTGTGGTCTAGAAAGCCTCAAGTATTTACTATCTAGCTATATACAGAGAAAGTTTGCCAAACCCTGCTATATAGGATGAAGATATGCAGAGAAAGTTCCAGAAATTTGCAGAGCACTTCCTTTTAGTCTTTGGCTGAATGTTAATTTGCACATGAATAGGGTAAATTTCGAGGCGACTATGCAAAGAACAAATGCTAGGGAGCCATGAGCTGAGCAATTCTCAGAACTGACACAGTACTGGGAGACATTCAAGTTTCATCTAACCAGAGAGGAGGGATCTCACTGAATACTTGGGTGGTCAGTAGAGATCCTACAAGATTCATACCTTAATATTAAGGGTAAGGTAGCTGATATGGTTTGGCTCTGTGTCCTCACCCAAATCTCATCTTGAATTGTAATCTCATGTGTCTGTGGAGGAACCTGGTAGGGGGGTGGTTCCCCCATGCTGTTCTCATGATGGTGAGTGAGTTCTTATGAGATTTGATGGTTTAAAAGTATTTGGCAGTTCCCCACTTGCTTGCTGTCTCTCCAGCCACCATGTAAGCCATGCCTTTCTTCCCCTTTGCCTCCCACCATAATTATAAGTTTCCTGAGGCCTCCCTAGCAATGTGAAACTGTGAGTCAATTAAATCTCTTTTGTTTGTAAATTACCCAGTCTCAGGTAGTTATTTTTTGCAGTTTGAAAATTGACTAATACAGAAAATTGGTACTGGAAGAGTAGAATACTGCTATAAAGATAATCTGAAAATGATGTGGAAGCAACTTTGGAACTGGCTAATGCATAGAGGTTAGAACAGTTTGGAGGGCTCAGAAGAAGACAGGAAAATGTCGGAAAGTTTGGAACTTCCCAGAGACTTGTTGAATACTTTGACCAAAATGTTGATAGTGATATGGACAGTGAAATCCAGGCTGAAGTAGTCTCAGATGGAGATGAGGAACTTCTTGGGAACTGGAGCAAAGGTCACTCTTGCTATACTTTAGGAAAGAGACTGGTGGCATTTTGTCCCAGCCCTAGATATCTCTGGAACTTTGAACCTGAGAGAGATGATTTAGGGTATCTGGTGGAAGAAATATCTAAGCAGGAAAGCATTCAAGAGGTGACCTGGCTTTTACTAAAAGTGTAGAGTCAGTCATAGGCATTCATAGAGAGATGATCTAAAATGGAACTTACGTTTAAAAGGGAAGCAGAACATAAAAGTTCAGAAAACTTGTAGCCTGACCATGCAGTAGAAAAGAAAAATCCATTTTCTGGGGAAAAGTTCAAGCCAGCTGCAGAAATTCATGTAAGTAATGAGGAGCCAAATGGTAACAGCCAAGATAATGAGGAAAATATCTCCAGGGCATGTCAGAGATCTTCATGGTAGCCCCTCCCATCACAGGCCCAGAGGCCTAGGAGGGAAAAATGGTTTTGTGGGCCAGGCCCAGGACCCTGCCACTCTGTGCAGCCTTGAGACACGGTGTCCTGTGTCCCAGTTGCTGAAGCTGCAGCCATGGCTAAAATGGGCCAAGGTACAGCTCAGGCCATTGCTTCGGAGGGTGCATGTCCCAAGCCTTTGCAGCTTTCACATGTGTTGGGCCTGTGGGTGTGCAAAAACAAGAGTTGAGGTTTGAGAACCTCCACTTAGATTTCAAAAGATGTATGGAAATGCTTGGATGTCTAGGCAGAAGTCTGCCGCAGTGGCAGAGCCCTCATGGAGAATCTCTTCTACGGCAGTGCAAAAGGGAAATGTGGGGTTGGAGCCCCCACACAGAGTCCCCACTGGGGCATTGCCTAGTGGAGCTGTGAGAAGAGGGCCACTGTCCTCCAGACCCCAGAATGGTAGATCCACTGACAGTTTGTACCGTGTGCCTGGAAAAGCACAGGCACTTAATGACAGCCCATGAAAGCAGCCATGGGGGGGTTGTGTCCTGCAGGTCCACATGGGTGGAGCTGCCCAAGGCCTTGGGAGCCCACCTTTTGCATCAGTGTGCCCTGGATGTGAGACATGAGTCAAAAGATATTATTTTGGAGCTTTAAAATTTAAAGACTGCCCTGTTGGGTTTCAGAATTTCATGGGGCCTGTAGGCCTTTTGTTTTGGCCAATTTATCCCATTTGGAATGGGAACATTTACTCAATGCCTGTACTCACATTTTATCTAGAAAGCAACTAACTTGTTTTTGACTTTACAGGCTCATAGATGAAAGGTACTTGCCTTGTTTCAGATGAGACTTTGGACTTGGACTTTTTCAATTAATGCTGGAATGAGTTCAGACTTTGGGGAACTGTTGGGAAGGCATGATTTTTTTTTTTATTATTTTAATTTTTTTTTTGAGACACAGTTTCACTCTTTTGCCTAGGCTGGAGTGCAGAGTCATGATCTCAGCTCACTGCAAGCTCTGCCTCCTGCATTCAAGTGATTCTCATGTCTCAGCCTCTCAAGTAGCTGGGATTACAGGCGTGTGCCACAATGCCCAGATAATTTTTGTATTTTTAGTATAGATGGGGTTTTGCCATGTTGGATAGGCTGGTCTCAAACTCTTGGTCTCAAGTACTCCATCCACTTCAGCCTCCCAAAGTGCTGGGATTAGAGGTGTGAGCCACTGCACCTGGCCCATGATTGGTTTTTAAATGTTGAACAGAAATGATACCAGATGGAAATTTGTATCTGTACAAAGAAATGAAGTGGGCCAAAAATGATAGTTTTGTTAGTAAATATTAAAGACTTAAAATTCAAAAATTTCTTTCTTTTTTATTTGTTTTTGAGATAGTCTTGCTCTGTTGCTTAGGCTGGAGTGCAGTAGCACAATTATGGCTCATTGCAGCCTCGACCTCCCCAGGCTCAGGTGATCCTCCCCCCCCAGCCTCCCACATAGCTGGAACTACAGGCACACACCACCATGCCCATCTAACTTGTTTTAAAATTTCTTTTAAAAAATTACATCAAATGTGAAGTGGTATACTATGTATTAGTCCGTTTTCATGCTACTGATAAAGACATACTTGAGACTGGGCAATTTACAAAAGAAAGAGGTTTAATTAGACTTACAGTTTCACGTGGCTGGTGAAGCCTCACAATCATGGCAGAAGGCAAGGAGGAACAATTCACATCTTACGTGGATGGCAGCAGGCAAAGAGAGAGCTTGTGCAAAGAAACTCATTTTTTTAAACCATCAGATCTCATGAGACCCATTCACTATCATGAGAACAGCACAGGAAAGACCCACCCCATGATTCAGTTATCTCCCCCTGGGTCTCTCTCACAACATGTGGGAATTATGGAAGCTACAAGATGAGATTTGGGTGGGGACATAGAGCCAAACCATATCAATATTTGATGGTAAGTTGTAATAATTTAAAGACGTATTGAAAACACTGAAGCAACCACTAAAAAAAAATATACGTGTATTATTTTATGTATTCCATTTAATCTATGTATTCCATTTAATCTATGTGTATTATTTTTTGTATTCCATTTAATCTCCTAAACTGCTATATATATACATATATATATATATACGTGTGTGTGTATATATATATACACATATATATATATAAACAAACAGTTAATCCAAGATTTGGCAGGAAAAGAGAAAAGAGGGGTTAGAGAACAAGTGGAATAGAGAAGAAATAGCAAGGTGGTAGACTTAAACTCAACCATATAAATAATCACATTAAGTGTAAAGAATCTGAATAAAAACCAATTAAAAGACACATTTTTAGATTGAAAAAGAAAGACCCAGCTATATGCTGTCTACAGGAAATTCCCTTTCTTTTTATTTTTTTTTTGAGACAGAATCTCTCTGTGTTGCCTAGGCTGGAATGCAGTGGTGCAATCATGGCTAAGTGCAGCCTCAACCTCTTACACTCAAGTGATCCTCTCACCTCAGCCTCCTGAGTACCTGAGATGACAGGCAAGCACCACCACACCTGGCTAATTTTTAAATTTTTGTAGTAATGAGGTTGTACCATGTTTCCAGTATGGTCTTGAACTTCTGGGCTCAAGTGATCCTCCTGCCTCGGCCTCCCCAAGTTGGATTTACAGGTGTGAGCCACTGTGCCTGGCAGGAAATGTGCTTTAAACATAAGGCACAATTAGATTAAAAGTAAGAGGAAGAAAAATTGTATACTATGCAAATACTAATAATAAGAAAGATGTAAGGCTATATTAATATTAGAAAAGTAGACTCCACGGCCGGGCGTGGTGGCTCACACCTGTAATCCCAGCACTTTGGGAGGCCGAGGCGGGTGGATCACGAGGTCAAGAGATCTAGACCATCCTGGTCAACATGGTGAAACCCCGTCTCTACTAAAAATACAAAAAAAATTAGCTGGGCA